>JAQZBX010026156.1:0-29106 GCA_029593785.1 Cabassous unicinctus
CCAGGGGGTCATTAGCTGAGGCCTTACTGGGTGGCAAATGGGGTGAGGTATCTCCCCATAGCCCTCCTCCCTCCATCTCCTTGTCTGGGCTCTGCGAAGCTTCCAGCTCTCCCCAGAGAAGACTCCCAGTCCCGGCCCTATGCCAGGAAGGTCAAGGCGACCTGCTGGACCATTCTGCCCTGCGTGGAGACGTCCTTCTGCCCCAGGGGCTGGCGGATCCCGGGCCTTGCGGGGGTCAGGACTGGCAGCAGGCAGGCCGCGGGGCCTCCGAGCTCTGCTCTGCAGCTTTACTTGGAGCCATCAGTGGGGCTCTCTCCCCTACCCCTCCCTGGATCCCTTAGTCCGGCTTTGCTCAGGAGCCATGATTCTGTTTCCTACCCCCACGAGTACAGATCAGGAGCCACCGACCTTGCTTCCTGTACTACAGGAGAAACGTGCCATGGTTCGTGGCAGCCGCGCAGCACAGCTCTGAATGGGCAGCGGCTTTCTGACTCTTTGAGCTCACTTGGAATATCCAGTCTTCTCATAACTTCCCTCCTGGTTCCCTTGTAGAAGTGCTGACCAGGGATGGGAAAACTATAATTTAGTCCTAAGTATACCTACAGGGCAACAGAAGGTATTTTCAGCTTGCATATTGTAGAAATGACCGTAAGAAAACTGCTGTCCATCACACGAGATGCCTGCTGCTTGTTTCAGGTCCAGCCCCTGCAGCACGTCTACCCAGCCCAGGTGCAGTACGTGGAAGGGGGAGACACCGTCTACGCGAATGGCGCCATGTACGTGCTTTTCTCTCTCCCAGAGAAACCACAGTCCACATCCAGAACCTTCTTTTGTGACCCTGCCACCTTTTTCCATTTTGGCATGGGTTCAAACAAATCCCCCCACCTTGTCATTTGGGTGATATATTCTCACAATTAAAACAGTATTATTAACAAAACAAAACAAAAAAAAATAGTATTAGGACTACACCACCCTGCAGAATCTCAGAAATCACAAACCTTTGTATTTTTGACTTCTAGAAAAGACAGTCAAAAAAAAACCTAATTCAACTTCTAAATCTGAAGATTCAGTCTTCAAGATCCAAAGGCCATTTTCTGTCTCTGCTTTTTTATCCTTGCCTTTGCTGACCTCTAGCTTTTTATGATTCTAATAAAACTTGATTTTCTGTTTTTCAAGGACTTCTAGAGTTTTCCACTTTCTAACTCTGTTCCAAGTTTATTTTACCTAAGACCCGAATCCTTTTGCTAGCTAGGTTGCTTTGGCTCATTTTTGGCAGCTCCTATCTACAAGGACGGGATCGTGTCTGAGGGTTTGGGTTTGGGGATTTAAGACTTGGTATTGATGGAAGTGATTTCCTACAACAGAGGACTGAAGTTACTACACACACACAGACACAAGTGAGCGTGTGTGACACTGGTGAAATCCTAACAGGGTCTGTCGGTTGCACCGGTATCAATTTCCTGGTTTCAATATTGTACCACTGGCGAGGGGCAAATACAAGCCATGTCCCCGGCTGTAGGGAGAGGACCTCCATTCCACCCAGAGGGGCCTTCTCTGGGGTCAGGGCACTGCATTCACGAACCAAGAAGGAAAAGCAGTTACTAATAATCTTTTTTGATGGCCTGCATTACACAGTCAAGCACAACTTAACATCTGAATCTCCACCTACCTAGCTAATCATTTGACCCAGAGTTTAAAGGAACATTAGACAAATTCTGGGCATCACTTGAAAATTCTGTTTTTATTATGCAATTCCATTTTTTAAGTGTTTTATTTTTAAATAATTAGAGCCTCACAGGAAGTTGCAAAAATAGCACAGAGTCCCATGTGCCTTCCCTGAGCTCCACCCCACCCCCACACCATGGTGACATCTTAAAACTGTAGGACAATGTCAAGACCAGGAAATGGACATTGAGACGTTGGTGTTGACCATCTCCAGTTTCAAACAGCTTTTACATGCACTGATTTGTGTGTGTGTGTGTGTGTAGTTCTATGCAGTTTTATCCCATGTACAAATTAATGTAACAGCCACCAAGCCCCAAATTCAGAACTGTTCTGTCTCCTTCATGCACCTTTTATACATTTGCAGACTTTAAATGATCCGTTTTCCATTCATCAGCATATCATCCTGAATATTTTCAGAGACGATCCTTTTGAACTTGGGCTTGCATCGGGTTTCACATACTGTGTCTGAATTATCCCACACATTCGGGGTCCTGGGGCTTGTGTTCACAGGAAGTTTGGCTGGGTTTCTTTGGAACTAAAATAAGGCTCTGAATCGGGCTAGGGTCCCACAGTGACTTCTCTTTCTGACAGTCGAACGGCCTACGCCTACAACCCCGAGCCTCAGATGTACGCCCCCAGCAGTGCGGCTTCCTACTTCGAGGCCCCGGGGGGCGCCCAGGTGACAGTGGCCGCCTCCTCCCCACCGGCGGTCCCCTCCCACGGCATGGTGGGCCTCGCCATGGACGTCGGGGGCAGTCCCATCGTCTCCAGCGCAGGAGCCTATCTCATCCACGGGGCGATGGACAGCACAAGACACTCCCTGGCCCACAGCTCCCGGTCGTCGCCAGCTACGGTATGTACAAGGCTCGCCGGGGCCAGAGCTTAGACCAGGGGTAGACTCAGCAGAGTAGCAGGGATGGTGAGTAAGCGGCAGCTTGGAGGACGGGGACGGCCGTGTGCTGGGGAACCAGGCGGCCTGGAGTTGGAGGCCTGCTGGCCTCGGACTGCCAAGTGACCCTCTAAGTAGGAGTCATACGCCCCAGACTCTGGTTAAAATCGAATATGGGTGAAGCAGTTCCCTAACTAGCAGCCGCTGCTATTAGTGTTGCCATCATTTTCATTCTCTCCAGCCTCCTGGAGGATTGGCTCAGTCCAGCTATAGGAAAATGGGATGGAAATAAACGAGAGAAATCCTCTTAAGCACTAAACCGAATCCCTGCCGCCATGCTCCTGTCCAAGATAATTACTTACCTGCTTTGAAAACCGACCTGCTTTTGAAACTCTATTGCCCATGCTTACTTTTGTTTTCGGTTTCACATTCACATCGAGTAGAATGGACTCTTTTGGCACACAGTCCTGTGAATCTAATGCACAGATTGATGTGACCAGCACCTTAGCTGGTACAGAGCTGTCCCATCACCCTAAAAACTCCCTCCTGGGATTTCTTTGTAGTCACAACCTCCCCCAACCCATAACTTCTGGCAACCACCAAGCTGTCCTCTGTCACTCTAGTTTTGGTGTTTGTTTGGGGTTTTATTTGGAATGTCATTTAAATGGAATCATGCAACCTGTAACCTTTTGATTTTGGCTTCTTTCCCTCAGTATAGTACCTTTGAGATTCATCCAAGTTGTGGCATGAATCCGTAGCTCTTTCTTTTTCATTGTCGAGTAGTATTCCATTGTTTAGCCATTTACCAGTTGAGGGACAGTTGGGTTGTTTCCAGTTGGGGGCGATTATGAATAAAGCCGCTGTAAGTATTCACGTATAAGTTTCTGTATGGACGTATATTTTCTTTTCTCTTGGGTAAATATCTACAAGTGGGATTACTGGCTCAGATGGTAAGTGGGTATTTAACTTTGTAAGAAACCATCAAGCAGTTTTCCCAAGTGGCTTTACCAGTCTGCCTTCCCACTGCAGCGTGAATGCGTTCCTGTTGCTCCACTTCGTCATTGGTACTAGGTATCATCGCCATTTTTTACAGTAGCCATTCTCATAGGTGTGTGGCGGTCCCTCGTGGTTTTAACCTGTGTTTCCTTTATAGCTAATGTTGGTTGGCAGCCATCCATGTATGCTCTTTGGTGAAGTGACAGTTCAAGCTATTTGCCTATTTTTTAAACTGTGTGGTTCTTTTCTGTTGAGTTCTGAGACTTCCTTATGTATACTGGATACAAGTCCTTTGCCAGATATGTTATTTGCACATATTTTCTTCCAGTCTATAGCATGTCTTTTCATTCTCTTTAGGGTTTCTTTTGCAGAGGGAAAATGTTTTTAAATTTTGAGGGAGTCCAATTTATCAATTTTTCTTTTATTATTCATGCGTTTGGTGTCATGTCTAAGAACTATTTGCTTAAGCTCAGGTTATCAAGATTTTCTCCTGTGTTTTCTTTGTAAAGTTCTATGGTTGTACCTTTCACATTTAAATGTGTTTCATCTTGAATTAACTTTTGTATGAGGTGTGAGGTATAGGTCAAGGTTTTTTTGGCTTTTTTTTTTCCATATGAAACAACCCTTTGCTCCAGAACCATTTGTTAAAAAGACTTTCCTTTCTCCACTGAATTGATTTGGCAACTTTGTGAAAAATCAATTGGCTGTATGTGTGTGGGTCTGTTTGAGGATTTTGTATTCTGTTCCCATGAGTATATGTGTGTCCCTTTGCCAGTCCTACCCTGACTTGATTACTGAAGCTTTTTAATAAGGCTTAAAATCTGGTAGCGTGGTTCCTACCACTTCTTCAGTATTGTGTTGGCTTTTCGTGTAAATTTTAGAATGCTACATATAAATTTTAGAATTTGTCTAGATCTACAAAATACTCCTGCTGGGATTTTGATTCAACTGCACTAAACCCGTAGATGGATTTGGGGAGAACTGGCACCTTTACTACATTGAGCCTTCCAGTCCATGAACATGGTATGTCTCGCCATTTATCTAGGTCTCCACTGATTTCCTGCATCAGACATTTGGAAATTTCAGCATACGTGTCCTGTGCATGCTGTTAGATTTACACCTAAGCATGTCATGCTTTTGGAGCTATTGCAAATGGTATTGATTTTGAACTTCAGTTTCCAAATGCTCATGGCGAGTATATAAAAATATGATTACCCTTTATTGTTGACCTTGTGTCCTGCAACTGTGCTGAACTCACGCTAGTTTTCTGTTGTCTGCAAATAGGGACAATTTTATTTCTTCCTTTCTAAGCTGGATGCCTTTTAATTCTTTTTCTTGTCTTTCTTCCCTGGGTAGGACTTCCCAATAGGATGTTGAGTAGTAGTAGTGAGACTGGATACACATGTTTTGTTCTCAGTCTTATGGGAAAAGCATTCAGTCTCTCACCACCAGGTAGGATGATAGGCTATAGGGTATTTTTGTAAATGCCCTTTATCCAGTTGAGGACGTTCTCTTCTATTCCTAGTTTTCTGAGAGTCTTTATCATAAATGGATGTTGACTTTTGTCAAATGCTTTTTCTTCATTTGTATGATTATATGTTTTTTTCTTCTTTAGACTGTTAATATGGTAGATTACATTAATTTTCAGTTAAAAAGTAATTTCTTATTTTGGGGCGGGGCTCATCTCCTGAAATAAGGTGATGGTCTAGCCTCGTCCCAGGTCTTTTGGTCCTAGTGTATTCTGGGGTCAGTCTCACATCAGATAGCACCCCCCAAGTCTTGCTGTCCTCTCTCTTTCAACTTCCAGAGTGACCCTAGGACCCAGCTGTGAGAATGGGTGTGGAGCCCCCCTGCACCTCCTTCCTTCCCTGGAGGGAAGTTACATACTTTCTGAGAGGCAGCGCTACTCTAACCGAGACACACCTGCTTCTAGCCTGGCTGCCTGGGTCCCTGGGTCCTTTGTTTGTTCAAAACATCAAACAAAGATCTGGGCAGCCACAGGAAACCATGCATACTTCTCCCTCAGGTGATTGGTTGGGTGGACAATTAGAATCGTTGCTGATCAGAAAGCTTTCCTCACAAACGACATTAACTTTCATGAGTATGGCAGGTCCAATTTTAGCAAGTGTCATCACCTGCTAGTATGGAATATCCTAGGACTGGGGTCACCAGTTTTCTAAGAAGTAGAGCATTCTCTGTGGAACAGCTTCGTCTTGTCACGAGCAGCGGTATGGCTCGAATGACCAGGTAGCCGAATGATCGTGTTAGGTTGTCCAGTTACTTTAGAAGAATTGAGTTTTTAAATTGTTGGGAAATCCACGAATGGGCTGTGTTTTGACCTATGGGGTGCTCCTGGGGAGTTATCATCTCAGATGGGAATCTGATTCCTCCTTGGCCAGCTCTGGTATAGTTTACTGGCTGGTTTTTGGTGTGGGAACATCTCAACGAGGATGCAGCAGAGATCCAAGGGACTTTCCAGAAGCCAGGGACAGGAACGGCCCTGGCTTTACAACAGAAAAAGAGCTTCTGCGTCTGACATCTAATCTGCCAGTTTGTTCAGGTCCGAGTTTTGTTTCATGGGACTTTAAATTAATTCTGAGAACCACACATGACGACTGGAAGAGACATCCCTGCCGAAGAACAAGTGGAACTGACGGGCTGAAGGGGGGGGTTTCAATCGGAGGGTGACAACTCTGCCTGAGGAGCATATATTTCTGGTTAAAATTTCATTCAATATCATAAATCTTATAATTGCCCAAATGGTCAGATTTTGTTAAAAACTTCTGTCGTGCTCTTTCAATGACATGGAGCCGAGTACTAAACACCTTGTGTCCAATGATGGGAGCAAAATGTTTGCTGGCACATGCAAACGATAGGAGTCACTCTTCCCCACCGCCTGCCTTGGATATTATACCACATTCAGAGTGGGACTCGACAAAGGAATTTGGCCAATGGCTCACCGGCTTTTTCTGTGTCTAAAATATTTCTCGTCCCTTCTGAGGCTGCTTTTATACATTTCTCTGCACACGTGGAATGATCCCCGGGTACAGTCTCAAGAGAACAACTCTGAACGATATGGTTACGGTTTTAGTCTTTGCTGGGCCTTTAGTGACAAAGTGGAAGGCGCCATTCTGATCTTATTCTGCAAAGCCTCGTGGATTCCTTTGTTTGAAGTGACACAACCCACTCGACAAAGCGTGTGGAAAAATGCAAACATACAGGCCGTTGGTCTAATAAAATCCTCGTTTCCCGTTTCTTTGATGACTGCGTATGCAAACTTACCACGGGGTGGGGGTGGGGGGCCCTGGGTTGGATCCTGGTCCAGGAAAAGGGCGCTCGTGGGATTCGTTAGGAGTGTTGGATCCATGTGAATTTCCAGGATTTGATCCTCACACTGAGTTTAGATGTTAACATTTGGGGAGGCTGGGTGAAGGGTAGATGGGGATTCTTTGGCTTTTACTGCAACTTCTTTGTGAGTCAGAAATTATTTAAAAATTAAAATTTTTAAAATCACTACATTAAGAAGGAACACCATGTGGTTTTAAGTTCTAGGTACTGCAGGAAGAACTAAATGCATGAACTATTTAAAAATAATTGCAAAAAAAAAAAGTTTGCCTCCATGGAGTAAAAAGGGCAAAGGAAGAGGAAGACTTACTTTTTGTTTATTTTATACCTTTTTCTTCCATCTGATTTTTTTTAGTCACATGCATGCCTATATATTTTTACCTATATCATATTTGAGGTAAAATTCATATGACCTAAAATTAACCACTTTGAAGTGCACAATTCAGTGACATCTGGTATGTTCACAATGTTGTGTAACCATCACCACTCCACCTATATAGATTTTTTTTTTTTGAGTCTCACTTTTATTCCATTGGTCGATATGTCTTTAATTTGATGGTAGTACATTATTTTGAGTATTATAGCTTTGTAGTAAGTTTTTTTTTTTTTTCTATATAGTTTTAAAATGAGTTTAACAATAAAATATAAAATATCCAGACTGCATAATTCTGTGGGTGATTTACATTTACTCAGTAGATCTACCAGGAGTCGGCAAACTACAGCCCCCCACCCCCAGGCAAATCCAGCGAGCGGCCTCTTTTTTGTAAATAAAGTTTTATCAGAACCCGGCCACATGGATTCATTTGCCTGTCTCCTGACTGCTTTTGCTATAGAGCTGAGGGTCGTGACAAAGACCATGTGCTCCAGAAAGCCCAAAATATTTACTATCTGGCTCTTTACAGAGACAGGTTGCCAACCCCTAAGCTCTAAGTACTGAGATAACCACAAAATACTAAGTGAAAAACGCAAGGAGCAGGACGGCATATAGAATAGCGCCCCCAACTGTCTAAAAAGAATTAAAGCAAGTGTGACTTGATCCGCGCACTTGAAAGGAACCCCTCCAAGCTACTGCTGAGAGCTACCTCTGGGGGGGTGGGAGTTGGTTGGGGGCCGGAGGGGAAGTGGATGCAGGACTGGGGGAGAGGGAGTCAGTGAGATGCTGACCCTGCTGCCCAACCTTGAGACGCATATATATCTCTGACCTAATCGGATTTTTTCAGCACACATAAATAATATTACTTACATAATTTAACAATGTTTAATTAACAAGAGAAAAATGGACAGAAGGATTAAAAATGCCCCAGCTCCATAGGCCAGCCTCTCCTTCTTCCCATGTTTTATTAGCAACAGCCCTTTAGGGGTCTTTTAAAAGATGTAGATTATTTTAAAAGAAGGAAAGCAGAAAGGAAAAGCCCCGCGCTTATGGTGGGAAACTCTGCTGGTGTCAAATTTCCAATCTTTCTGCTAATAAAACATCTTAACTTTTTTGCTTTAACACCTTCGATGGTAATATAGCAAAGTTGGATTTTTGAACCCAGGGTTAACTTTAATAGGATTTAAGAGTGGCCCCCTCTGCCTCGTGTCTCCACTTTCTGAGCCTTCCTGGGAACTTCCTTCTCCCCTTGGCCCCTTCTAGCACCAGGAGGCATTGGTCCTGATGTCCAGTTATGGTAACTGGACATCTCCCAGCCTGGAGATGTGGGGTCACTTGGAGACTGGGCATTGCTGGCCCTTTGCAGAGGCGACCCCTCTCTGGCAGGTTGTTTTATTATAATCAGACTGGCCATTGTGCCAGACACTACCAAACTCAGAGCAAGTATAAGCTCCACCCTTCCTTAGTGGAAACAGTCATCTAACTAGACTAAGGTCAACGTGCAAATGCATGGTCTTTAAGACAGGTAAAGTCTTGCTAGGCTTACACAAGAAAAGGAAAAGAATTTTCAAATTGGCTAATTTCTATATACTTTGGTAGCTATTAAAACTTATCTGTGGGCTTCCGGGAAGATGGTGGGCTAGAAAGACAAGGAACTCTCTTCTCTCCCAGAAAAATAGCTAAAGGACAGGCAGAAATGGCCAGGAAAAAATCTTCTAGGTTTAGGATACCAGGGGAAGACTGGACACCTCCCAGAAGAGAAGGGCAAAGGACAAGAATCACGACAGCAAAACTGTGAGTTAAAAGTTGCAGCTGTGACTACCAGCGTTCTCTCTCACCCTGTAGACACTTTTGAATTCTCAGGCCTTGGGGATTCAGACAAGAGGAGGGGTGCCGAGGGATCCACCTCCCCAGGAAAGAGGAGAGAGAGGGACATGGCCTAAGGTTGTCTCAGCTTTTGACCCACAAATTTGGTCTACTGTGTCCCAGGAGCCTTTCCAGGCCAGGTAGGGCCACACCATTGTTTGCCCAGAGAGCCGGCAAGGGACTAAAGAGATTGGACCCTCTCAATCTCCTTCTTGCTGACTAGAACTGATTGTTGAGGATGCAGAGGGGAGTGGAATTATTCCCTACCTGAGAAAAGGGAGGGAACTACCAGGATAGGTTGGAGAACTGCCTGTGAGAAAGTTTTAATTATGAGACTCTGAATAGCCTCCAGGCAGGATCCTCTATTACACTGATCTGGTCTGTGTTGCAGCAAACACACTCCAAACAGGCTTTGAACTGAGAGGGCTGCCAAAGAGTGGTGTCTGACCAAGAAAGTGCATGTGAGGAAATTAAGTAAGAGAGGCTTTTTACAGCCTCCCTTCCCAAAGCCCTTGGGAACTCAGTCTGCAACCTATTACTGAGTCCAGGGCCCTTATTTGAGCAACTAACAGGGACAATCCTAAAGACCCAGAACAAGTTGAACGAAGAATCAAAGAACAGCAGTAATGCACAGCCTCCTGCCACTAAATCTCTACAAAAGAAAGAGAAATTGATCATCTGCATCAACTCACTAACCTAATCAGGTACCTGGATGGCAAAAAAATGACAAGCCATACTAAGAAAATTGGAAGAAATGGCCCAAGCAAAGGAATATATCAAAGCCCCAAATGGCACACAGGATTAGAGACAACTGATCAACAAGATTCACACAAATTTCCAAAATCAAATTAATGAAGTGAAAAACAGTATGGCTAGAGAGATAAAGGACATCAAGAGGGAAGCGGGTGTGGCTCAGTGGATAGAGCCCCCGTTTACCATATGGGAGGCCCAGGTTCGCGTCCCGAGGCCTCCTTGTGAGGGCACGCCGGCCTGAGCGGTGCGGTGGGCTGATGCAGCAACCTCACGGCAGGAAGCGGGTGTGGCACAACGGATAGAGCACCCGTTTACCATATGAGAGGCCGCGGGTTCGCTTCCCGGCGCCTCCTTGTGAGGGCAGGCCGGCTCGCGCGGCTCCGTGGGCTGATGCGGCAAGATCTCACAGCAAGGGGGAGATAAGCAGACACAGAGAAGACACACAGCGAATGGACACAGCAGCACAAGCAGCAAGGGGGGGATAAATAAATAAAATAAATAAATCTTTAAAAAAAAAATAAAATAAAATAAAGGACATCAAGAAGACACTGAGTAAGCACAAAGAAGAATTTGAAAACCTGAATAGAAAAATAACAGTTCATGGAATGAAAGACACTATAGGTGAGATAAAAAACACATTAGAGGCATACAATAGCAGACTTGAAATGATAGAAGAAAGAATAAGTGATTCAGAAGACAGAACAGCTGAAACTGAAGAGAGAAAAGAATGGAAAAAATTGAGCAGGGGCTCAGGGAGTTGAATGATAACATGAAACGCAACCACATGTATGTCATGAAGTTCCAGAAGGAGAAGAGAAGAGAAAAGGGGCAGAAAGAGTATTTGAGGAAATAATGGCTAAAATTTTCCCAATTCTCATGAAAAATGAACTTACATGTCCAAGAAGCGCACTGTACCACAATCAGAATAAATCCAAATAGATCTACTCAAAGACCTTTATTACTCAGAATGTCAAAGATAAAGAGAAAATCCTGAGAGCAGCAAGGGAGAAGCAAACTATCACATACAAGGGATACCCAGTAAGATTTAGCACGGATTTATCATCTGAAACCATGGAGGCAAGAAGACAGTGGTATGATACAATTAGAAGACTGAAAGAGAAAAACTGCCAGCCAAGAATACTTTATCCAGAAGAACTGTCCTTCAAATATGAAGGTGAGTTTAAAATATTCACAAACAGAAACTAAGAGAGTTCATTAAAAAAAAAAAAAAAATCCACCTTTACAGGAGCTATAAAAGGGAGCCTTACAGCCTGAAAGGAAAAGAAAGGAGATACAGGCTTGGAGGAGAGTATAGAATACAAGAATAGCAGAAAGAATAACCAACAGAGTAAAAAGACGGACATAAATAAAATAGGACATATGAAAACCAAAGAATAAAATGGTGGAAGTAAATAGTGCATTTACAATAATGTCATTGAATGTGAATGGATTAAATGCCCCCAATCAAAAGATATAGGCTAACAGAAAGGATAAAAAAGCATGAGCCATCCATATGCTGCCTACAAGAGACTTGCCTTAGACCCAGGGATACAAACTGGCTGAAAGCGAAAGATAGGGAAAAGATACTCCATGCAAACAGTAACCAAAAAAGAGCAGGGGTAGCTATATTAATATTGGACAAAACAGTCTTTAAGTGCAAAAAAGTTATGAGATACAGAAGGCCATTATCTATTAATAAAAGGGACAATCAACCAAGAAGAAATAACAGAAATATCTATGTACCTAACCAGTGTGCCCCAAAATACATGAGGCAAACTGGCAAAACTGAAGGGAGAAACAGACATTTCTACAATAATAGTAGGAGACTTCAACACACCACTCATATTATTAGGTAGATCAACTAGACAGAAGATCGACAGAGAAACAGACAACTTGAATAATATGATAAATGAGCTAGACCTAACAGACATATACAGAACACTGCACCCAAACTCAGTAGGTTATACATTCTTCTCACATGCCCATGGGTCTTTCTCCGGTATATACCACATGTTAGGGCAAATGCAGCTCTCAATAAATATAAAAAGATTGAAATTACACAAAGCATCTTCTCAGATCATAATGGAATGAAACTGGAAATGAATAACAGATGGGAAAGAGGTAAATTCGCAAACGTGTGGAGGCTGAATAACATGTTCCTAAACAATCAGTGGGTCAAAGAAGAAATTGCAAGAGAAATTAGTAAGTATATTGAGACGAGTGCAAACGAGAACACAATTTATCAAAACTTACGGGATACAGCAAAGGCAGTGCTGAGAGGGAAATTCATAGCCCTAAATGTCTATATTAAAAAGGAAGACAGAGCTAAAATCTAAGATCTAACTGAACAACTGGAGGAACTATAAAAAGAGCAGCAAACCATTCCAAATGCAAACAGAAGGAAAAAAATAATAAAGATTAGAGCAGGAATAAATGAAATTGAGAACAAAAAACAATAGAAACAATCAACAAAACCAGAAACTGGTTCTTTGAGAAGATCAATAAAATTGACAAATCCCTAGCTAGACTAACAAACAGAAAAAGAGAGGAGATGCAAATAAATAAAATCTGAGATGAAAGGAGGTAAGTTATGACTTAGCCCACAGAAATAAAAAGAATCATAAGAAGATATTATGAGAAACTGTATGACAACAAACTAGATAACCTAGATGAAATGTACAAATTCCTAGAAATGCACAAACAACCTACAGTGATGCTACAAGAAATATAAGAATTCAACAAACCAATCGCATTTAAAGAGATTGAATCAGTCATCAAAAATCTCCCAACAGGGAAGCAGATGTAGCTCAATTGCCTACTTCCCACATGGGAGGTCCCAAGTTTGATTCCCAGTGCCTCCTGAAACAACAAAAACAAACAGCAAACAAAATAATAACAAAAATCTCCCAACAAAGAAGAGTCCAGGACCAGATGGCTTCACAGGTGAATTCTACCAAGAATTTCAAGAAGAATTAATACCAATCCTGTTTAAACTCTTCCAGAAAATTGAAGAGGAGGGGAAATTACCCAACACATTTTATAAAGCCAACATCACCCTAATACTAAAGCCAGATAAAGACTCCACAAGAAAAGAAAATTACAGACAAATCTCTCTAATGAACACAGATGTAAAATTCTCAACAAAATACTTGCAAATATAATCTAACAGCATATCAAAAGACTGATAAACCACCACCACACTGGTATGCAAGGGTGGTTCAACATAAGAAAATCATCACTGTAATACACCACATTAACAAATAGAAGGAAAAAAAAACGCACATGATCATCTCAATCAATGCAGAAAAGACATTCGACAAAATCCAGCATCCTTTCTTGATAAAAACATTTCGAAGGATAGAAATATTCCTCAATATGATAAAAAGGCATATATGAAAAACCCACAGCCAACATAGTACTCATTTGGGAAAGGTTGAAAGCTTCCCCTCTAAAATCTGTAACAAGACAAGGATCCCCACTGTCACCATTGTTTATTCAACATTGTGCTAGAAGTTCTAGCTAGAGCAATTAGACTAAATAAATAAATAAATGACATCCAAATGGGAAAAGAGGAAGTAAAACTCTCACTATTCACAGATGACATGATCCCATATGTAGAAAATTCTGAAATGTCTACAAGAAAGCTACTTGAGCTAATAAATGAGTGCAGCAAAGTGGCAGGATATAAGATCAACACGCAAAAATCAATGTTTCTGTACTCTAGTACTGAACAATCTGAGGAGAAAATTTGGGGGAAAATTCCATTTACAATAGAAACAAAAGGACGCAAATACCTAGGAATCAATTTAGCCAAAGAAATACAGTTGCTACATGCAGAAATCTACAAAACAATGCTAAAAGAAATCAGTGAAGACCTAACAAATGGAAAGACATCCGTGTTCATGGACTGGAAGACTAAATATTGTGAATATGTCAATCCTACCCAAACTGAATTATAGATTCAATGCAATACCAATCAAAATTCCAACAGCCTACTTTACAAAAATAGAAAAGGCAATTACCAAATTCATTTGGAATGGAAAGTGCACCCGAATAGCCAAAAGCATTCTAAAAATCAAGAGCAATGTTGTAGGAATTTCACTGCCTGACCTTGAAATATATTACAGAGGTACAGTGGTTAAAACATCATGGTACTGGCTTAAAGATAGACACATTGATGAGTAGAATAGAATTGAGAATCCAGAAATAAACCTTCACCTCCACGGCCAACTGGTTTTTGACAAACCTACCAAAGCCATGTTAATGGGACAAAACAGTCTCTTCAACAAATGGTGCTGGGAGAACTGGATATCCATAACCAAAAGAAAGAGGACCCCTATCTCACTCCCTATACAAAAATCAACTCAAAATAGATCAAAGACCTGAATATAAAATCCAGGACCATAAAACTAGTAGAAGAAAATGTAGGGAAACATTTTCAAGATCTTGTAGTAGGTGGTGGTTTCTTGGACCTTACACCCAAAGCACGAGCAACCAAAGAAAAAATGGATAAATGGAACCTCCTCAAAATTAAACACTTTTGTATCTTATAGGACTTTGTCAAAAGGGGGAAAAGTCAGCCAATTCAATGGGAGAAAATATTTGGAAATCACATATCTAATAAGGGTTTAATATCCAGGATATATAAAAATAAAAAGACAAACGACCCGATTGAAAAATGGGCAAAAGACTTGAAAAGACATTTGTCCAGAGAAAAAATACAAATTATAAAAAAACCACATGAAAAAATGTTCAACCTCACTAGTGATTAGGGAAATGCAATCAAAGCTACAATGAGGTATCATTTCACACCTATTACAGGAACACTTATTCACTGTTGGTGGGAATGCAGAATGGTACAGCCACTATGGAGGACTGTTTGGCAGTTCCTAAAGAAGTTGAATATAGACTTGCCACGTGACCCTGCAATACCACTACTGGGTATATACCCAGAAGAACTGAGAGCAGTGACACGAACAGACATCTGCACACCGATACTCATAGTAACATTATTCACCATTGCCAAAAGCTGGAAACCACCCAGGTGTCCATCAACAGAAGAATGGATAAACAAACTGTGGTCTATTCACACGATGGAATATTATGCAGCTGTAAGAAGAAATGAAGTCATGAAGCATATGGCAACATGGATGACATTATGTTGAGCAAAGCAAGCCAGACAAAAAAAGAACAAATACTGTATGATTGTGCTACTATGAACTAAATACATTGTGTAATCTCATGGAGTTAATAACTTGAACATGGGTCACCAGAAAGTAGAATGAGGCTAGAGAATGGAAAGCTGAGGGTTAATTTGTACAGAATTGACATAGAGGATGTGTATTAGTCTTTGGAAATGAATAGAAAAGGTGAAAGGCCAACAGAATTTTGTAACTAGCAGTACTATTATATGGGCATGACAGTGGTTTAAAAGGCAAGTCTAAGATGTATTTTACTAAAAGGAAAGCTGAAAAATGTAACATGAGACTGTATAGCATAGGAAGACTGCATGTGACATATGAAAAAAAAAAAAAAACTTAACTGCTCTGCTATTTGTGTTGGGTTCTTGACACACTATATCCAGCCTCATTTGTTCTCCAGGCTTCATACATTTCCCATCCTCCTTTCAACCCTTAAGGCATGATAATATGTGCCCCTTTCCCCATGCATTCTGTTAATAATTTATGTAGCAGAAACAATATTAAATGGTCAACAAAAAGGAATATATGCTGCCTTGCCCCAAATCAAAAATAAAGATTAAGCTTCTGATAAGAAATAGATGCACAAGCACATAGAAATATATTTGTTTACCTTAGGAGGGGTTAAGAACTGCTGCTTAGGGGAAGCGGGTGTGGCTCAATCGATAGAGCCCCCGTTTACCATATGGGAGGCCCCGGGTTCTCTTCCCAGGGCCTCCTTGTGAGGGCAGGCTGGCCCGCGCGGCGCGGTGGGCTGATGCAGCAGGACCTCACAGCAAGGGGGAGATAAGCAGACACGGAAGAAACACACAGCGAATGGACACAGCAGCACAAGCAGCAAGGGGGCGATAAATAAATAAATAAATCTTTAAAAAAAAAAAAAAGAACTGCTGCTTCCAGCCTTGACTCTACCCTACCATTTGATGCGACGGCCTGTGCATGAAGTACTTTGATTTTAAAAATCTTTTAAATAAAAAATTAAACACCAAGCAGATATAAAATTAATTCAAAATATTAAAAATCCTTTAAAGATTAAACACTCACTTCTCCCAGCAATTAGGCTGGACCAGAAGCCACCCCCAGCCCTAGCCCCACCCCCACCCTGGTCACAAGTCCAAGTGCAGGAGTCTGGTTTCCAAGGATTCCGGACGCTCTTGGGGAGGTGGCGCCGCAGTGCCCTCTGCTGGAAACGTGTGCGTGCTGCGCCTTTGGCGCTTGTGCCCCTTGGGCTTCGTTTCAGCCCTCTCGCGGGGCTGGTGGTGTTTTCCTTGCTATCATCTTCTTTTTAAAAGGCAGTGAACAGCTTGGGGGTTCTACTTTAGATTAAATTCATTCTCTATCAGTGGGCTCGTTCAACTCTTACTTAAATAGTTACAGGTTTTTGAGGATGATTCTTTATAGCAAAGCTTTCGCAATAAGTGTTTGTTTTTTCCATGGTATTCGTGACACCAAGCTTTTTAGCAGTCTTTTTTAAAAAAAGATATATTCCCCCCCCTCCCCCGTTGTTTTGTACTCCCTGTCTGCTCTTTGTGTTTCTTCTGTGTCTGCTTGTCTTCTCTTTAGGTGGAACAGGGAACTGATCCTGGGACCTTCTGGAGTGGACAGGGATGCTCAATCTCTTGCGCCACCTCAGCTCCCTGGTCTGCTCGGTCTCTCATTGTCTCTCTTCTGTATCTTTTTTTGTTTTGTCATCTTGTTGCGCCAGTTCTCCGCACAGGCCAGCACTCCACGTGGGCCAGCTTGCTTTTCACCAGGAGACACCAGGAATCGAAACCTGGACCTCCTATATGGTAGATGGGAGCCCAAACACTTGAGCCTCATCTGCTTTCCAGCAGTCAGTCTTAAATCTGCACGCAAGACCCTTTGCCCAAAGACCCTTTCCAGGTCTATTTTCATAATAATGCTAAAACATTGATTTTGCCTTTCTCCCTGTGATGACATTTTTGCACTGATTGTGCAGAAGCAGTCGTGGGTAAAACAGCTGGTGGCTTGGTGCAAATCGGGCAGACATCAAACTCTCCTAGAAGTTGATGTATTTTTCACTGCCATGTGCTTGCAGTTTTAAAAAAATCATTTCTTAATTTCTTTTTCAGGTTGTTCATTGGTGATATATAGAAATGCAACTGTTTTTTGCATATGGGTCTTGTATCTTGCAACCTAGCTAGACTCATTTATTCTAACAGTTTTTGTTTCTTTGTGTGTGTTTTTTTTTTGTTTATTTGTTTGTGTTTTCTGGTCCCCTAGAATTTTCTATCTACATGATCATGTCCTCTGTAAATAGAGATCGTTTTCTTCTTCCTTTCCAGTCAGGATGCCTTTTTTTCTTTTTCTTGCCTAATTGTCCAGGCTGGCACCTCCAATCTGTTGTTCAATAAAAAGATCAAGATGAGATATCCTTGTCCTGTTCCTGAGCTTCAGGGGAGCATTCAGTCTGTCAGTATTGAGTATTATGTTAATTGTGGGGTTTTCATAGATGCCCTTTATCAGATTGAGAGAACTCCCTTCTATTCCTAGTTTGTTGAAAGTTTTTTATCATGAAAGGATGTTGGATTTTGTCAAACGCATTTTCTGCATCAACTGAGATTACTGTGGTTCTATCCTTCATTCTAGAAATACAGTATATTGCATTGATTTATTTTTGTGTGTTGAATCACCCTTGCATTCCTGGGATAAATTCCAGTTGGTCATGTTTCATATATAATCCTTTCACTGTGTTGATGGGTTCAGTTTGCTAGTGTTTTGTTGAAGATTTTTGTATCTATATTTGTAAGATATTGGTCTGTAGTTGCTTCTGATAGCTTTATCTGGCTTTGATATCAGGGTGGTCATGGCCTTATAGAATGAGTTAGAAAGTGTTCCCTCCTCTATTTTTTGGAAAAGTTTGGGAAAGATTAGTGTTCATTTTTCTCTAAACGCTTACTATATTTAACCAGTGAAGCCATGTGGTCCTGAGCTTTTCTCTGTCGAAGGTTTTTTGATTACCAAGTGAATCTCTTTACTTGGTTTAGGTCTATTCTGATATATTTCTTCTTATCAGTGTTGATGGTTCAGGGGTTTCTAAGAATTTGTCCATTTTATCTAGGTCACCTAATTTTTGGCCTCTAAATGATCTAATTTCTTGTATTTTCTTATAATCCTTTTTATTTCTGTAAGGTCAATAATAATGCCTCCACTTCCTTTCCTGTCTTTAGATATTAGAGTCTTCCCTCTTTTTTATTGGTTAGTCTTTCTAAAGGTTTTTCAAATTTGGTGATCTTGTCAAAAAACCAACTTTTGGTTTCCTTGATTCTCTGTTGTTTTTTTCTTCTCTATTTTGTTTATCTCCATTCTAATCATTGTTTTTCCTTCCTTTTTCTTGTTTTGTGTTTCATTTGCTTTTCTTTTATCTAGTTCCTTAAGGCGGGAGGTTAGGTTATTGACTTGAGGTCTTCTTTTTGAATGTAAGCTTTTATAGCTGTAGAATTCCCTCTTAGGCACTCCTTTTGCTGCATCCCATAAGTTTTGATAAGTTGTGTTTTCATTTTCATTTTCATTTATCTCAAAGTGTTTCCTAATTTTCCTTGTGATTTTTTCCCTTGACACATTGGTTGTTTAAGAGTGTGTTGTTTAATTTCCACATATTTATAAATTTTCCAGATTTCTACTTTCATTCCACTGTAGTCAGAGAAGATACTTTGTATGGTTTTAGTCTTTCAAAATTTATTGATTCTTGTTCTGGGGCCTAAAATATGGTCTATACCAGGGAATGTTCCTTGTCCACTTGAGAAGAATGTGTCTTCTGCTGTTGTTGGGTATTCTCTAGATGTCACTCAGGTCTTCTTGGTTTATAGTGTTGTTCAGATCTTCTGTTTCCTAGTTTATCTTTGGTCTAGTTCTATCCATGATTGAAAGTAGGATGTTGAAGTCTCCCAACTATTATCATTGAACTGCCTATTTCTACCTTGAATTCTGTCAGTTTTCGCTTCATAGATCGGGGACTCTTCTGCATTTATGTTTATAATTGTTATAGCTTACTGATGGATTGACCTTTCATCATCGTGTAATGTCCTTTTTTCTTTTAAAGATTTATTTTATTTATTTATCCCCTCCCCCACCCGCCCTTGTTGTTTGCATTCACTATTTGCTCTTTGCTCGTCTTCTTTTTAGGAGGCACTGGGAACCAAACTGCAGAACTCCCATGTGGGAGGGAGGCACCCAATCACTTGAGCCGCCTCCACTCCCTATTTGTTGTGTCCCACATTGTGTTTCCTCTCTGTGTCTCTTTGTTGGGTCATCTTGTTGCATCATCTTGTTGCGTCAGCTTGTCACCTTGCTCATCTTCTTTAAGAGGCACCAGGAACTGAACCCAGGACCTCCCGTGTGGTAGGCAGGCACCCAACTGCTTGAGCCATATCTGCTTCACGTAATGTCCTTCTTTGCGTCTTGTAACAATTTCTTTTAGGAGGTACTGGGGATTGAACCTAGGACCTTGTACGTGGGAAGCAGGCACTCAACCACTGAGCTACATCTCCAGTGAGAAAGTTGGTTTTTTCATTTGCTTGTTTGTTTTGTTTTTAGGAGGTACCAGCAATTGAACTTGGTATCTTGTACATGGGAATCAGGTGCTCAACCACTTGTGCTACATCTACTCCTCTGTAACAAATTTTTTGCCTTAAAATTGTGTTTTGCCTGATATTCTACCCCAGCTTTCTTTTGGTTACTGTTTACATGGAATATCTTTTTCTTCTCTTTGGAACTAAAGTTAGTCTCTTGAGATAACATATGGTTGGATAATGTGTTGTTGTTTTTTCACCCATTCTGCCAGTCTCTGCCTTTTAATTGGAGAGTTTAATCCCTGTGAACTTCATGTAATTACTGATAAAGAAGGACATATTTTGCCATTTCAATATTTGTTTTCTGTATACCATATCTTTTTTGTTCCTCATTTCCTCTATTACTGTCTTCTTTTGTGTTCAATGGATATATTCTAGTGTTCCTTTTTTATTCTGATCTCCTTTCTTTTACTATGTATATTTTAGTTGTTTTTGAAGTGGTTGCCCTGGAGATTTCAATTAACATCTTTATTTATAACAATCTACTTCAAATTAATACCAACTTGGTTTCAATAGTTTACAGAAACTTTGCTCTTATGTAGCTCCATCCCTCCCTTTATGTGGCTATTGTCACAAATTACATCTTGATACATATGTGCCCATCAACACAGATTTATAATGATAGTTTATAATGCAGTTTTATGTACTAATTTCTCCTTCATTTATGAACGATAGTTTTCCCAGATATATAATTCTTGGTTGAATTTTTTTTTTTTTTTTTTTTTTTTTTTGCTTGCAGCATTTTAAATATATCATCCACTGCCTTCTGGCTTCCATGCTTTCTGAAGAGAAATTAGCTGTCAGTTTTTTTGAGGACGGCTTGTATGAGACAAGTCGCTTCTCTCTTGCTGCTTTCAGGATTCTCTGTCTTTTGCTTTTGACACTTTGATTATAATGGGTCTCAGTGTAGGGTTTATTCTATTTGAGGTTTGTTGAGCTTCTTAGGGTGTGCAAATTCATGTCTTTCATCCAATCTGAGAAGTTTTTAGCCATTATTTTTTCAAATATCCTTTCTACCCTTTCTCTCCTTCCTCTCTATCTGTCACTACCATTTTGCATATATTGGTACTTGATGGTTCCCAAGGTCTCTTAGGCTCTGTTTATTTTTTTCATTCTTTATTCTTTCTGCTCCTTGGGGTCTGTATTAGTCAGCCAAAGGGGTGCTAATGTGAAATACCAAAAATGGGTTGGTCTTTATAAAGGGTATTTATTTGGGGTAGAAGTCCACAGTTACCAGGCCATAAAGCATAAGTTTCTTCCCTCACCAAAGTCCATTGTCACATGTTGGAGCAAGACAGCTGCCGACGTTTGCCAGGGTTCAGGCTTCTTGGGTTCCTCTCTTCCAGGGGCTGCGTTTCTCTCCGGGCTTAGCTCCTCTGGTTCCTCCACAAGGTCAGCTGTAGACTATAAGGCGAACCGCTCACTTCTCTTCTCCTGGGGCCTTCTTGCCAACATCAAAACTCCAACATCAAAACTGCTTCTCAAAAACTGCTGCAACTCTGTTCTTTGTGATGCCTTTATATTTTCTTCCCCCACCCACCAAGGGGTAGGGCTCAACGCCCTATGTGGCCCAGTCAATGCCCTAATCATAACTTAATCATGCCCAGATTAACAGATCAGTTTACAAGCATGATCCAATTATATTTTTGGAATTCATAATTACATCAGATTGCCCAGTGGTTCCAGGGTGCATCATCTCAATTGATCTGTCTTTACTTTTGTGGATTCTTTCTTCTGCCTGCTCAAATCTGCTGTTGAACCCCTCCAGTGTAATTTTCATTTCAGTTATTGTACTTTTCAACTCCAGATTTCTATTTGGTTCCTTTTTATAATTTCTCTCTCTGTATTGATATTTTATATTTTGGTGAGACATCATTCTCATAGTTTCCTTTAGCTCTTTTGAGCAAATTTAAAATAGCTGGGTTAAAGTCTTTGTCTAGTGAGTCCAACATCTGGGCTTCCTCAAGGGCAGTTTCTATTTGTTTCTTTTTTTCCTATGTATGGACCATACTTTCTTATGTTATTTTATTTTATTTTTGTATGCCTTGTAAATTTTTTGTTGAAAATTACATTTTTAATATAATAATGTGGCAACTCTGGAAATCAGATTCACTCCCCTCCACATGGTGTGGTGTTGCTTGTTACTAGTTGTTGTTGGGTTGTCTAGTGATTTTTCTAAACTAATTTTTTAAAGTCTATATAACCTTTGTTTTTTATGGCTACTGAATTCTAAATAGCTTTAATGGTCAGCTAGTGATTCAACAGATATTTCCTTAAACAATGAGTTTTTGCTCTATTTTCCTTGATTAAGCATTTGCCTGGTTGCTATTAATTTTTTTAATTTAGTTTCCAGAGTTCTGATAAAGTTGATTCTGACAATTTTTGCCAGTTTATTTGCTGCTTTTGTGGAGGAATGGCCTTTTGGAGTTCCCTACTCTACCACTTCCATTGGCAACACCACAAGGGTAGTGGGTTTTAATGCACCTGAGTACAGAAGGCTCACGGATAGGATTTCAGATCCGCATTGCAGCTAGCCTTTAAGAAACTACCGCTTGTTGAGTTTGGGTATTTATCAAAGAAGAAAATCCACAATTATCTGAAAAGGCTACTAAATACCTTTTCCAGTTACATATCTGTGTGAGGCCAGCTATTTTTCATAAGCTTCAACTAAAATAACATATTACCATAGATTGAAATGCAGAAAAAGATGTGATAATCCAGCTGCCTTCTAGAAAACCAAATGTTAAAGAGACCTGCAAAAATATAAAACAATTGCACACTTCCAAATGTTTGGTTGTTTTGGGGGGAAGGGCTGTTTGGAAAATACAGGTATTCTTACAAGCTCTTTTATTTATGTTCACATATAATGGGGTTTTTTGGGGTTTTTTGTTTTTTTTTTACTTTCTTTTATTTTTGTTTTCTCTGTTCTCCCATTACACTCAAAGTTAGCACTACTCAATTCTAACTTTACATATATATATGTATATTCGTATGCTGTCAAATTATCCCTGCGTGTTGGTCTTCTCTCCCCATCTTGAAAGCAGATACAATGTCTCCAGGCAGAGACTTGAAGCTTTCTTGTTCATCCTCGTATTTCCTGTACCTAACATAGTGCCTAGCTCAATAAATATTCATTAAAGGAGTAACTCATACTTTTCCGTATACTTCTTACCCCACGATGAGCACCGCTGTGCTGAGCATGTATTATTCAGTGCATACTCATAAGTCGATAGGAATTCAGTGTTCTCCAGGGCAATGATTCAAGATCCCTGAGAAATTCTGTAGAGTCTGTGGTAGAGTATTTAAGGCAAACCCTCTTGGTCGTGTCGGCTCTCAAGTCCTAATGGCTCTGTTATTTTTGAAGTCACTTTAGAGCTGCTCTGAATAGAGAAGATGATGATTTCTTGCATTTGCATAGCAATTTTTCTTATCAAAGCATGTTCTCGTTTTATCCTTCCAGCATAGCTGGAGGAAGAGGACATATTAGGATGTCCATTTTATGAGCAGAGGACTGAAATAAGAAGGAATTAATCAGCTCTCCCAAGTGAGACTAAGCCCAGTCTTGGCTTTCACTCAGACTTTCCTTCCGTATAATGGGTTTTTATTGTTATTTTTAAGTGAATTACTGTATAATTTTTTTTTAACTTTCTATTTTAATTTCCAATATGGGAAATATTGATAGACTTAACCAGCAAAAATCAAAGCTCTTTGGAGGGAGGGTGGGAGTTCTCGATAATTTTAAATAGCGTAAAGGTGTCACTGGGCCAGAAAGGTGGAGATGCACAGTGCTGGACAGGTGGTATCCCCTTCCCTTTCCCAGTTTCTGTGCACTGGATGATCACCCAGGAAGAGGGTAGACTTCCAAAGCCATGGATTTCCTGCCCACCTCTCAAACTCGGCTCCCAGGGCACCCCATACCTGGTGGTGATCCACATGGAAGGTGCCCCATGCAGTGGCGAGCAGCTCGCCCAGGTGCCTCTGCTCGTGGGGGGTGGGGGCAGGAGCGACACGCCTCGTGGGTGCCCACCTGGTTGCCGGAGCTGCAGATCCCAATGCCTGCTGCTGGGGCGGGGGGGCAGGTGTATTTTTCTCTTTATGGTCTTGGGGGGCTGCCTTCCTCTCACTCGCCTGTCCCAGGGGGGCTTTCCCTGCCTCCTTCCTGGCAGCCCTCTCCGCTCTGACTCCAACTCGAAGGGCAGCAAATTTGATTATTCAGTTTCCCTTAAAGTTTCTCCTGCCAATCCTGACCTTGTAGGAAATCTTTCTTAAAGGTCAGATGTACATCCCCTCGGGCTTCTAGCAGGTTTAGCTAATGAGGAAAAGCAGGACAGTAATGGTCATGTTAGCGGATGAGAGCAGCAGTAGCCCTCTTATCCCTGCACTCAGCCCCGGGAATGGGCCAGCCACGCGGTCTGAAATGCCCGAAGTGCCGTGGAAGTGGTCGCCTTCCTTCGGTGTTTCAGGAAAGGTGGTGTGTGCTTTATGCTCCTTCCCTTCCTTTAGTGGCGGGGCAGCAGCAGATTTCAAATGGCTGTTTTTAATGCTCGAGTCAAGGCCAAATTCGAGATGTCCAAATGCGGTGGCGGCCGTGGTCTTCCTTGCTTTGACCAGACCTGCCCGCCACCTCCTCGCCCCATCAAGTCTTCAGAACAAAAGCCCCTTCCTCCAGGGAGTCCAGCCCCGGTAGCTTGCACGGCTCATCCTTCCGTGACTCCTGCTCTGTACAGCGCTCTCCGCACAGCACAGGCTTCATCAGCATCCACAAGCTGGTCTCTCTGGCTGTGCCCAGAGGCCCGGAGGTCCTCCGCCGCCCAGTGGCAGGGCCTGTCTACAGCCTCCGTTGGAGTCTTCCCGCCGCATCCAGCGGGGGACCCAGGACTGTGCCAACAGGGTGGGCCGACCGCCCTTGGCGTGGCCATCTGATGCTCCCCAGCAATGTGCCAGGGGACGAGGGCGGTGGCAGACGGTTATTACCAGAGTCTGCTTACCCGGGAATGTACGGTGCGGCCAAGGATTAATGTGCTATGCATGTGCACATAAATACGTTCTGTCCAAATGAAACCGCACATTCCTGCATCATAACTTCACTCTGCTGCTGGGGGGTGACGGGCTCTTGAGGGGTAATTTGCATGAGACGAAGTCGCACTCTGCCGCAGCTTGAACTCTCCAGCACGTGCCTCGCCCCCCCACCTGCCTCGTGTCCCGGCTTGTTTTTATTTCATAGCTTTAATCATTATTTGGATATTAATTTTTAAAAAAAATCTTGGCTGATGCTAACCATCTGATTTCCTTTTTTTTTTTCTTCTTTATTTTATTTTGTTTCTCTGCACACATTTTCTTTAGCTTGAAATGGCGATTGAAAACCTCCAAAAAAGTGAAGGGATAACATCACACAAAAGCGGTTTACTCAACAGCCATGTAAGTGTGTGTCTGACTTTTCCGTCTGCCCCTGCTATGCTTTAGCCTTCATAGACATTTTAAAACTGAGCGATGCGGGACTGGGGGCGCCAGAAAGGTTCTTTTAGCTGGTTTTCCAGCAACTGGGTCACTGAAAGAAATGGTCGTTTGAGAAAAGTATTAAGCAACTGATTCTTCCTAATTTTTTTACAATTTTTCTCCTTCGCTTGCCTCACGGGAGAAAAACCTGGCAGCGTGTCCTGTGAA
The DNA here is from genome assembly GCA_029593785.1 of Cabassous unicinctus. Taxonomy (NCBI): domain Eukaryota; kingdom Metazoa; phylum Chordata; class Mammalia; order Cingulata; family Chlamyphoridae; genus Cabassous; species Cabassous unicinctus. The sequence goes on from JAQZBX010026156.1 coordinate 25,402, forward strand.
AGCAGGTTACAAATGACCTTGTCTGTGCAGCTCAGGGGCAGGTTGGGACTGGAGGGGGGGCCCGGCCACGAGTGTCTATCCCTGGGGACAACGAGAAGGACGCTCTGGTTCCTTCTTTCTCACGCTGCCTCTCTTCCAAAGGTTCCCAGTGCCACTGTGCAGGTCACCAGAAGTTCCCTTGGCATTTTGAACATATAGGACAGGCCACTCCGGTCAGAACGTGCTTTTAGCAGTTGCTGTCTCTGACACCTGCCTTGGGATCTGACGTTCTCTTGAGAATTAAAACGTCACAGGAAGAGAGAGCTGTAGTCAAACAGGATCCTAACCGTGGCCCGGTCAGGACTTTCACATGGGCCCAATTTCAAAATGAAAGGCAGTGATTCTGGGAGTAGAAGCCCGTCTACAGAAAGGTCCAGAAACTTTCTGGGTTTAAGATTTGCCCTTTGGACAAACCTAGGGAGGGAAAAGGCTTCAAGGCTCACCGGGAACCAGACACCCAATCTGAGAGTATGCCGTGTGGAGAAGTCTGCAGAGTGGCGGTCTCTCTTACCCGAGGGCCAGGAGCCCTTCAGCTTTAAGGCACGCGAGTGGCCTCCGTGATGGTCTGAGGGCCCCAGACGTTAGTGTGAGGACAGCAGAGCAGGGGCGCAGGCAGCCGTGTCCACAGGAAATTTAAAATGTCTATGCGACGTGCATGAGCCGTGCTTCTAGCTTTCTAACACCTTTCATTTGAAAGCCAGCCTTCCCTGCAGATTTACATTCCTGAGTTTACTTTTCCAGCAGGTAAAATTCTCCCATTTCCATTTTCTCCCTGGTGATTTATTGTTGCATTTTCCCCCCCTTCCATCTGGAACTATGATACGTAGGATCTGGGGTTTGGATTTTGGTGATTTAGAAGGGAAGGAAATAGAAATAAGATCTTTCTACAAAGGCAGCCCCACACACTTGAGTAAAAATGAGCCTCGATCCCGTCTTGGCAAATGTGCAAGCTGGAGAGGAAAAGAGGGTTAAAGAATGTGGTCTGGCTGGCAGTTGTCCGGACACACCAGTGACCCTGTGCTCGCTGGCAAGGGTCGCCGCTGTGCGTCTGCGGCTGAGCTCTCTCAGGTGTCGGGCAGTGGTCTTCCGGAAGTCGGGGGCCAAGGGGCTCACAGCCTCAGCCCCGGCTCCTTTGCCAGCCCCACCCCAGGGCTTGCTGCCAGGTGAGGTGAGTGCGGTGACTGTGGCCGTCCCCACCTCCCTGAGGCCACACCCAGAACCTGCGTGGGTGGTCGGGTCTGGAGGCTGTGCCCCGCAGGCCTCAGAAACCCAGAGCCGGGGCATCGCGCCCCTTCCCTCTGCCTGGGGGTGGCATCAGCAGACGGCCTGCTGGACACTGGCCTCAGCACAGGGGCAAGAGAACCGAGGTGAAGAAACTCCCCCGGTGGGCTTAGAAGTGGAGTGCAGGAACAAGGCCGGCGTGGAAGCGCGCCGAGCTGAAGCCGGAGGGTGCCAGCAGACGCGGCAGCTGAGCTCCGCCGCAGCAAGTGTGCTGTCTAGTCAGCAGGCTTCCGGGTACCCAGGAGCTCCCCACGGGCTCAGGCCCGGGCTCTGCAGGTTGAGCGTTTCCCAGCCAGCCAGCCAGCCAGGGGGAGACCAGGGAGGGGGCGAGACTTGGGGGCCCCTAAGACAGAATGCAGTGTGGAGGAAGGAGGTGGAGAAGCTTGTGCTGGCGATGAAAAATTATCCTCAGCCCCCCGGGGTGTCACTGCAGCATCTGCCCGAGCTGGGAGAGCTTCCATCAGGTCCCCGCCTAGAGCGGAAGAGGGGCCGTGGGCAGCCGGGAAGTGCTGTACCCCACCCCAGGCGGCCCCTCTGCACCAGGGGCTCCCCCATGTCCCCCAGGTCCTGTCTCAAGCCCCACCTGCCCCCCTCACCCCAGTCACTGCTGCAGGGAGGTAGCCGCTGTCCACTACCAAACCGGGGAGGAGCAGCTGCCTGTAGGTGAAATTATATTCTGATGCTAAGGCTTTTTTTATTTTTATTTATGTTTATTTATTTATTCATCAAAGAGCATGTGGCCTTCAGTGAGATGCCAACCCAAGGCTGACCTAGTGGCAGAGCTGTGACCTGCAGACCCAGGTCGGGGGAGAGGGGCAGAGCTGGCAGCTCCAGCGAACGGGTCTCTTGTGTAAAAGGTGCTCCAGCTTCTGGGGACAAATGGTGTGGCAGTGACTGTGCTTGCCCTGCCAGGTTCTCCCTCTACTCCGACCCGCACTCCCCCCCCAAGGCTTCCTGGTAGGAGACATGGCTTCCGCACCCGGGCCTCTCGCTCACCCACAAGCTCCTGTACCCACCTGCCTGCCCACGTCCCCATTCGGATGTGGAATAAGTGTCTCAGTGCAGCGTGTCCCTGACCTTCACTACCACCCCAGATGCCCAGACCCCAAACCAGTGGCTCAGCCCCGTCTCCCCCTTCTGCCAGCACATCACCGTTGTTCTGTGCCTTCACCTTCATGATGCCTCCAGAGCCAGACCCCTCTCTCCACCACCCCTGCCCCTACCGCCTACTGCGGTAGCCGTGGTCACCTAGCCAGCCCTCTGCTCCCTCCCTTTCCTGGCTCTCCATCCCCTCTCACAGCAGCTGCCAGCATGATCTTATTAAAACATACATCAGGTCCAGCTCTCCTCTGCCACAGCCCTCCATGGCTCCCGTCTCCCTCGGGGTAAAAGCCCAAGTCCTCCCTGCAGCCCACCAGGTCCTGCACACCCTGCCCTATTCCCGCCCCACCCTCCCCTCCTCCTGCTCTTCCCCTCACTCCCTCCACTCCAGCCCCACAGGCCTCCTTGCTGTTCCTCCAACAAGCCAGGCCTGGTCCCGCCTCAGGGCCTTTGCACAGGCCATTTCTTCTGCCTGGAACCCTCCCCCGCCCCCAGGGCTCCTTCCCTCACCGTCTTCATGGCTTCAGTCATTTGGTGCTTTCTCAGCCAGCCTTCCCCGATTGACCGCCCTTCTCACCCCACCACCACCACCTGGCGCCCCCAGCCCCCTCTCGCTGGTCAGTTTTTCTCATAGCACTTAGCACCATCTCACATTGTGTACATTTCACCTGTGTATTGTGGGTCTCACTCCCTCGAGGAAGGAAACTTCAGGAGGGCAGGGATTTTTGTCTATTTTACTGCTATTGTATCCTAAGCACCTAGAGACCCAGGCGTGGCCCAAAGTCGGCTCTCAGGCAGTACCTGCTGCGTGGATACAAAGGTGGGTGCACAGAGTTCTGCGATATCAACTCCAAGCCATGCCGGGCTCTAGAGAGCCGCCCAGGTGTTTACTACGTGGCCCCACCAGCCAGCAAGGACAGGTAGACTCTGCCCCAGAGTAGAAACAAGTATCTCCAAAGATGGGGGTGAGGAGGGGTGAGGGGGTGGGTCTGGACTCAGGCCCGCCCTCCGGGCCCTCAGGGTGGATTGTGCCACAGAGAGCAGAGAGCCCAGGGCCACTGCAGTGTGGGGTGTCTCTCTCTTAAAAGGAAGGCTCAGATCCATTTACCAAGACAAGTGCAGCCCTGACAGCACAGCAAACGTGGCTAAGTGTGTGCTTCTATTAGAAGGCATTCTCTTATCCGTGTCTGATACTACATAGAAACAGTGCCGAGAAGCAGGCAACACTTAATGCAGAAAGATCCAGAGCCTGAAAGGCGACCTTTACCAATCCTCTCATTCCCC
>JAQZBX010026157.1:0-29105 GCA_029593785.1 Cabassous unicinctus
GAATATGGGTGATATTGCATATATACAAATAAACTAGAGAGAAGGAAACCGAATAGCAGCTATATATGGCAGTGGAAGCATAGAGAGATTGAGAGGTGATCAGTTTTTTTTGTTTGGTTGGGGTTTGTTTTTTAGTAGTAGTATTATTACTACTGGAATAATGAAAATGCTCTAAAAATGATTGAAGTGATGAATGCACAACCATGTGATTATACCACATACCACTGACTATATACACTTTGGATGGATTTATGCCTTATTAATAGGTATCAATAAAATTGTTTTTTTTTTTAAAAAAGGGCCCCAGAGGAATGGATTAATGCAAAATATAATCTTTTGGAGGGGAGGGATTCATAAAAGAACTTGAAACTGTCACACTCCTCCAAGTAAATAGTCCATGTTCTGTTGCTTTGTTGGAAATCTAAAAATTTACGTAGGATTTTCCAAGAAAAGGGGTTAAAAGGGGTTGGGATGTTATTTTTAAATGGTAAAACACGACTTCCTATATAAACATGCTATGTAAGTCAACATTTTCCACTTCTCCTCCTGGAATTCATTCAAAAGCCATAATAACCAAATTCTGCAAACTCAATTTCCAATTAAACTAAGAGCTAAATAAAATCCAGATTCCATAATATAGAAAAGCACTACCAAAAGCAGCCTAGACCAAGCAGAAGGCAGGCAGTTGGAAGTAGGACAGAGAAGTCAGGATAGACCAACAGTGGCGGCTCTTGGAAAGTGCCAGCAAAAGCATACATTCTAAAGGTGAGGAACACCTGAAAAGCACAGCCATATTCTTTATTTGAAAAAACAGGTGCTCAAGCTGGGGTCAGAAGGATGGCTACAGAAGCCACCCAGATGTGGTTTGGTACAGAGGAGCAGAGGAGGCAATGCTACATACAGAATCACACAAACAAGTCACACTTGCATAAAGCAATCTGCCCAGTGACAACATAGTTGTGTAAACCAGGTAGTAGAGGCTGTTAAGGCTATGCTGTCAACCCCCAATTCCCAAAAAGACCCTTGTACAAAATAGCTGGCCCCCAAAGACATAACTCATTCAATAAGATAGGAACATACACCTAAACAAAAATATTTTAGGACAAAGGGGAAAAAACAGGAAAAGGGAAAACTGAGACAAAAACACTTACCAAATGTGAAAACAGTGGCCAAAATTTTGCCACAGATTTTAAAAACTTAATGAAGCAATTGTCTCTATTTGGAAGATCACAAAGCAAGAAAAGATGACAAGACAATAAGAAGACATGAAAAGAGTGACAAAAACAAAGGGAAAAGTAGAGGAAAAGTAAAATTAGAGAGAAAAAACAAATTAGAAAAGAGTACATGGATGAACAGAGTTTTCAAAATAAAATAAAGGACACAGAGGCTATTAATGAGAAAAGCAAATAAAATTTAGGGAGAAAAAAGCAAAAGGAAGAGTTCAAAAAGATTAGAAAGAATATAACAGATATACCAGGCAAAGGAGATCTAACAAATGCATGTTGGAGATACCCACATACACACAAAAGCAAAACAATCGCATGGAATAAATATTTTAAATTAAGAATCAAGAGAGATGTGCTACATTAAAGGAAGTCATAAATATACAGGATGATAGAACATGTTGTATGCCAATGAAGACTAACCCAAAGTCATGTCCTTGCAAAATTTTCAATCTCCAAAAATAAAGAATCCTGTGGACAGCCAGCCAAATCAAATATCTGGTTAGTGTTTAATATCCAGAATATAATGAACAACTATTGCTCAAGAATAGAAGACAAACAACCCAATTAAACAATGGGTAATGGACTTGAACAGATATATAAATGGCCAAACCAAACCAAACAAACAAAAACAAAAAACAAACACACACACACACACACACACATAAAAAGATGCTGTTCTGGTTTACTAAAGCTGTTCAAGCAGTTACCATAAAATGGGCTGGTCTTAACTTGGGAATTTTTTAATCTTACAAGCTTACAGTTTCGAGGCTGAGAAAAATGTCCAAATCAAGGCATCATAATTAGGTGATACTTTCTCCCTGAAGACCAGCTGCTGGTGATCCTGGACTCCTCTATCAAATGGCAAGGCACATGGCGGCATCTGCTGTCCTTTCCCTTCTCTATGGGTTTCGATGCTTTTAGCCTCTCACTTCTGTGGCTTTCTCTCTCTTTGTCTAAATTTCATTCTCTTATAAAGGACTACATTAAGAATTAAGACCCACCCTGGGTCATGCTTTAACCGAAGTTTCAAACCTAATCAAAATGTCCTACTTGCAAAATGTCCTACTTGCAAAATATTCCTATCCTCAGGAATAGATTGGCTTTAAGAACATGACTTACTGAGTTGATGAACAGTCTGTATTTTAAAGAAACAGAAATGTTTCTTATCTTGTTTCTAATGATGATAAGAGCTTTTCCTTTTTGTCTATTTGAACTTCGTACCTCCTAATTTAGTATTTTCACTTATGATCTCATACAGCAATTAAATGGAGAAGTTACACATACATATACATAAACACAATTTTTAAAAAAGTATAAACCACTATTTTTTTTTAAAATTCTACAGCTGATTTGTTGCTTGAAGCTTTTATTTTGTTTTCTTTGTTCTTCCTGGTTATCAATCCAAAAGTTTTCTAGAATGCCCACTATATACCCCGACCTTATGTTCCAGACCTTAGGAAGAATAAAGACATAAAAAATATGATCTCTTACAACCTGACTAGATAGAATGGTCATATAGCATACATGAACCTTTTGGGCATGGGTTCTCATTTACATGGTATTGGCTGAAAAAGACAAAAATACAAACAGAAATTCAAGGAAGGGCATTGTAGGCTGGGACTACAGGTGATGGTGAGACTTGAGCCAAGCCATAAATAAAATGTAGAATGTGAATAAACACAGAGGTATAGCACAGTAAAGGTACTGGGACAGGACTAGGTTACCCGAAGGGTGTGTTGTCAGCTTAACTGACATCCTGTGGCTAGTTTGAAAAGATATGTTATCATATGCAAAATAAATTCATTCCATCACAATATCCCAAAAGCCTTAAATCATTTCAGTAACAATATTTAGTACAAAGTCTCATCAAAATCAGTTATAGGTGTGTTCTGTAACAGAGGGGCACAATTCCCCTCTGGCTGTGGACCTGTGAAACTTAGAGAACAAGTTATCTGCTTCCAATACACAATGGAAGGACAATCATAGGACAAATGTTCCCATTGCCATAGGGAGCAACTGGAAGGAAAACAGGGGTCATGGGTCCCAAACAATTCCAAAACCCTGCAGGGCATACTCCCTTAGATTTCAAGGTCTGAGAGTCATCTATAGAATGATGCCTTGTCCTCTGGGCTTGACGTAGGGGCAGCCCCACCCTTTCCAAGGGCTTGTGCAGTGGCCATGCTCTCCCTGATCAGAGAGGTGAAAGCTCCAATATTTTCAAGCATTGGAGTGACAGCCAGGTTCTGGGTTCCACCCTCGTCAAGCATCATGGTGGCAGCCAGGTTCTCCACAATCTCCTAGGCATCTGAGAAATCTGGGGTGGTAACACTCTTCCTGAAAAACAGGGCAGAGGTTCGACCCTCTCCAAGCTTGGGGCATACTCACTCTTTCCACATACATGGGTGAGTCCACTTTTTTGGCCCAAGAAGATGTCTGAGTCCAGATCTCCACTTCCATGGTTCTGCCTTTGAAGTCATTTAGCAATCATTCTGTCCCTTTTCTGTCCCTTTTAGTTCAAGCTGGCAGTGGTTCTGTTCATAAAGATCTCGCAAAAAACTTGTCAGTTTTGCATGTAGTAACAGGGGTCCAGACATCAGATAGTAGGACTTTCCACAGGTCATTCCTGGATAACTGCATTTCCAATCCTGGCTTGTACTGGAATGGCTGACTGGTTCCATATCCAGTTAGATCATTCCATAGAGCACTATTCTCTGGGGACTCATTTTCTGGAAGCTCATAATTTTCCAAACCATCAATTTCTGGTTTCTTTGTGCCCAGGAGTTCAGTTCTCAGCTTAACCCTTTCATCTCATGTTTTACTATAAGATGCAAAAAGAAACCAGGCTGCACTTTCAACACTTAGTTTGGAAATCTCCTCAGATATCCAGGCTCATCACTTTCAAATTCTGTCTTCCACCCTACACCAGGACTCAAATTTGACAAATTTTCTGCCCCTTGAAAACAAGGGTCACCTTTTTTTCCAGTTTGCAATGATATATTCATCATCTCTCTCTAAGGCCTCATAGGAAGTACTTTTAGAGTCCATATTTCTACAAACAATCTCTTCAAAGCAATCTAGACCTTTTTAATCAATCACCTCACAATTCTTCCAGAATCTAGCCCTTACCCATTTGTAGAGCCATCCCCACATTTGTGGGATATGCAATAGTAGCATCTTGTTCTTGGTGCCAAAGTCTGTTCTAGTTTGCTAAAGCTGCTCAAGCAGATACCATAAAATGGGTTGACTTCAACTTGGGAATTTATTATTCTGCAAGCTTACAGTTTCGAGGATGAGAAAAACATCCAAATCAAGGCATCATCAGGCGATGCTTTCTCCCTGAAAACCGGCTATCAGCTATTCTAGACTCCTCTGTCACGTGGTAAGGCACAGAACGGCGTTTGCGCTTCTCTTCCTTCTCTTCTTGGTTTTGTTGCTTACAGCTTCTTGTTTCCATGGCTTTCTCTCTTTTTATCTGAATTTCATTCTCTTATAAAGGACTCCAGTAAGAGAATTAAGGCCCACCCTGGGCCACACCCTAACTGAAGTAACTTCATCAAAAGGTCCTACTTACAATAGGAATAGGTTTACACCCCCAGGAATGGATTAGCTTTAAGAACATGATTTACTAGGGTACATACAGCTTCAAACCATCACAGATATTTAACATCATTACCCATCAAGGAAATACCAAATTAAAACCACAATGAGTTACCATTTCACACATACTAGGATAGCTATTATTTTTAAAATGGAAAATAACAAATGGAAAGGATGCAGAGAAATTAGAACCCTTGCACATTGTTGGTGGGAATGTAAAATGGTGCAGCCACTGTGGAAAAGAATTTGGTTGTTCCACAAAAAGTTAAAAATAGAATTACCATATGACCTGGCAATTCCACTTCTAGGTACATACCCAAAAGAATTAAAAGCAGGAACTCAAACAGATATTTGTAAACCAATGTTCATAGGAGCATTATTCACAAAAGTCGAAAGGTGGAAACAACCCAAGTGTCAATCTACAGTGAATGGATAATCTAAATGTGGTATAACAGACAATGGAATATTATTCAGCCATAAAAAGGAATCAAGTTTTGAAACATGCTAAAACAGGGATGAACCCAAAATATTATGCTGAGTAAAATAAGCCAGACATAAAAGGGCAAATATTCATGATTCCACTTACAAGAATTATCTAGAAAAGGTTTTCTGTCATCATAGAGACAAGAAGTGGGCTAGAGGTTACCAGGGTACAGGTCGTAGGGAAAGGGGTGTTACTGCTTTAAATAGCAGAGTTTCTGTTTTATGTGATGAAAATGTTTTAGTAATTGATAGCAGTGATGGCTGCACAGCACTACAATTACTACCACTGACTTGTACACTTAAAAATGGTTAAAATGGGATTTATATTATGTATATGCTATCACAATAAAATTATTTTACAAGGGTGAATAAACCATAGTCAAATAGTTCTGAACATGAAAGAATTCATCAACCTAGTAGTGGTATTGCTACATTCAGCTTCCTTAGAAACTGCCACAACAGTCCTCCACTGTAGCTGTACCATTCACCAACAGTGAATAAGTGTTCCTATCTCTTCACATCCTCTCCAACACTTGTAGTTTTCTGTCTTTTCAATAGTGGTCATTTTAAAAGGTATGAAATGATATTTCCTTGTAGCTTTGATTTGCATTTCCCTAATCACTAATGATGTTGCACATTTTTTCATGTTTTTTCGCCATTTGTATTTCTTCTTTGGACAAATGTCTATTCAAAAGGACAAATACTGTATGATTGCTCTGTTATGAACTAACTATATTGTGTAAACTCACGGAGTTAATAACTAGAATACAGGTGACCAAAAAATAGAATGAGATTAAGAAAATCTAAAGCTAAGGTTTAACCTGTGCAGAATTGGTAAATAGGTTGTTCACAAATCCATGGAAATGAATAGAAATGGTGAAAGCATATCATAGTGTTTGTAACTAGCAATGCTGATATATGGGTATGCTAGTGATTGAAAGGGAAAATCTAAGGTCACGTATATTACTAGAAGGAAAGCTAAAAAATGTTAACATGGGACTGTACAGCACAGTATAACATCATGTGAAAGATGAGTATGGGTAATATTGCATATATAATACTGTTTTACTTTGAAACAGAACAAATGTTTGTTAATGTTACAAGATGATAATATCAGGCAAAAATAAAACCAAAGCAAACTATGGAGAGTAGTGTATAGTAATATATTAATAATCTTCCATTAAGGGTAAAAAAAAACATACACACACACACACAAAATGAAAGAAACTAGATAAAAGATACTACATATTGTTTGACTCCATCTATACAAAATATAAATACAAATAAATTAGAGAGATGGAAACAGAATAGCAGCTGTGTATGACAGGGGAAGGATAGAGAGATTGGGAGGTGTTTATTAAGGAGTAGAGTCATTTTGTTTGTTGGTCTTTTATTTTTCTTTATTATTATTATTATTATTGGAATAATGAAAACACTCTAATATTGATTGAAGTGATGAATGCAAAACTCTGTGATTATAAATTGACTTTACATTTTGGATGGACTGTATGCTTTATGAACATGTATCAATAAAATTTGATTTTTTTAAAAAACAGAATTCATAGAATGATATTCCCAGGCCATTCTTGAGGAAATTACTAGATGAACTTCAGACAAGCAAGAGATAACTAACGAGAATATGACAAAAAAGACTGGCTGTAAATATTGAGTATATTTATTGTGGAAAAGGATTAAAATAATGTAGATACAAGGTTAAGAAAATTGAATATAAATGTTATATCCCCTAAGAATGGAAAAATAATAAAACAAGCAAATAAAAACTGGGCAGACAGGGGGTATCACTATGCAGTCAAGAAAGTTCATAGGTTTCCTCACATATACTGGCAGTGCATTAAGGAATATCAGAGCTGCTTTTAAATATTAAAGTAATATAGGTATGAGAACATTTGACAGTACAAAGGTTAATACTCAAAAAGATAATACTGACTAAAATCAGGTAGTGGAGGAGGCAAGCATGGATGAGGCATAGAAAATGTAATGCTTAATATTAGTAGTAAAGAATAATAGAGAATGGTCAAAGGAAGACTAATGGAATTATATAACATTATAAGACTAAACAGGAGAATAACAATATAAACTTTCCTTAAAACCCAAACTACACATACACAAAGCAACCACAGAGTGAAAGAAAAAAGGAAAAAAAAAGTTAAAATTAAAAACAAAGAAAGGACAACAAAATAGTTGACAGATGCATCCCCAAATAAATCTATTATATCAATGAAGATAAAAGAGTTCAATGCTACTGAAAGATTTTCATGTTGACTCACAAAGGACAAATCAACTCTACTGAAATCAAGAGGCATACCTAAAACAAAGCAATTCAGAAGGGTTGAAAATAAAAATATAAAAAAAGAATATACCAGACGAATGGAAACAGTGAGAAAACATGGGTTGCGAGCCTGATAGCAAACAAAGTAGAAATTGGGCTAAAAAGCATTAAATATTAAGACAAAAAAGGAAAACATTTTAGAAAATGCTAAAGGATGCATTCAAGTACATTTATACCAGCTAGATTAATCTATATTCCAAACAACAGTGTCATTTCAAAAGAAAATTATATGACCAAGATAGGGGTGCAAAATGCTCCAGGGTGCATTCTCCCAAGAATTTTTGAACAACCAGTAAAACTCGCACAGCCATCATCCTCATAGTTTGCTTTGGTTTTTTTTGTTGTTGTATTTTTTTACTAAGGAAATTTTTAATGAACACACTGGAGAATCTAGCCAGCACAATGAAGCAGGAAAAAGAAATTGATGGTATGACGAATAGAGAAGAAGAAAGGGATGCAGTAACTGGGTGAGTGCCAAATAAAGACAACACAACTTTAAAAACCGCTAAGATGACACTGCAATGACAGATAAAGACCATTATATATCTTGTCATAACTTACAAAAATATGTGGAAGAGAGTGTAAACTACAATGTAAACTATAATCCATGCTTAATGGCAATGCTCCAAAATGTGTTCATCAATTGCAACAAATATACCACACTAATGAAGGATGTTGTTAATATGGGAAAATGTGGGAGGGGTAGGGAGTGGGGCATATGGAATCCCCTATATTATTTATGTAACATTTATGTAATCTAAGTACCTTTAAAAAAAAAGTATATATATAATAAAAATAAATAAAAAATTAAAAAATAAAAAACGGTAAGAGAAGATCGTGGCACCCTTGCTGGCCCCAACCCAAACACTCCTCGGTAGAGTGTGGAGTCAGCCTATGCACCTATTGTGGGTCTGCTGCCCTGTGACACAGAGACCAGAGTAATTCCTCTGCATATAATGGAGTGCCTGTATATCAGTACCAATCTATCAGATGGCAAAATGAAAATCTGAACCAGAAAACTCTTCTCTGACTTGCCCTTTCAGTATATGCCCTACAGGCAGAAGCAGCTTGCAGACTGAAAAAGTGTAAGAAACAAGGTCATAGTAGCCTGGAACAAAGGACTACCTGCTTTAAGACATACAATAGACCCTGGGAGGTGAATAGCCTATTTCACAGGGTGTAGAGGGGGCAGTTGAGTTCCTATAAACAGAGGAATTCCTGAGGCCATCAACCCATGCCCAGGACAAGACACAGGCTCAGAAAAGAGAGGGAGGTAAGTGTACTTTCACCTTGGGCTGATCTTCTAGGTAGGTCTAAAAGCTAAAGGAGAGCACCAGGCAACAAAGAGCCAATTTGCAAACACTTAAGGTGGTTTTTTTTTTTTCCATTGGTGTGTTTGTTTTTGTTAACTCCTGGCACTCAAGAAAATTACTGTCAGATGATTATGTGGATACAAACTTAAGGAACAAACAGCTCAGAGACTAAGTTCCAGAATTAACAAATTAGTATATTAAAATGTACAGAATGAAACAAAATATTACAAGACAAAGAAACATAAAATGATGGCCCATCCAAAGGAACAAGATAAAATTCAAAAACCCTCAATTAAGACCAGACTTTAGGCATATAGGAAAAAGACTTTTAAAAAATGATCTTCAATATACTCAAGGAGATAAAGGAAAACACAAAGAAAGAACTAAAGGATATCAGGAAAACAATGAATGAAAAATATGAGAATTATTAAGAAAAAGATAGACATTTTAAAAAGGAAACAAACAGAAATACTGAATTTGAAGATCACAGTAACTGAAAACAATTCCTTAAAGGGTTTCACAGCAGACTGGAGCTGGCAGAAGAAAGAATCAGTGATCCAGAAGACAATACAATTGAAATGATTCAGGCTGAGGAGCATAAGAAAAAAATGAAGGGAAAAAAGGGAGCAGAGCTTAAGAGACCTGTGGGACACCATGAAGCATACCAATTGAGTCTCACAAGGAGAAGAAAGAGAGAAAGGAACAGAATGAATATTGAAAGAAATAATGGCAGGAAATTTCCCAAATGCAATGAAAGATGAATATACACATTCAAGAATCCCAAGAAACCCCAAACAGGATAAATGCAAAGATTACTACAACCAGACACAAGTTAATCAAATTGTTGAATGTCAAGTACAAAGGAAAGAGTTCTGAAAGCTGCAAGAGAAAAGCTATGGGATATATACAAGAGAGTCACAATAAGCGTAAATGTTGATTTCTCATCAGAAATCACGGAAGTATGGGACCAATAATTTGAACTGCTGAAAAAAAACAATGCCAACCAAGAATTTTATATCTGGTGAGACTGTCTTTCGAATATAAAGGAGAGATTACGACGTATCCAGAAAAACAAAAGCTGAGGGAATAAGTCACAACTAGACCTTCCCTATAAGCAACAGCAATTCTAAAGGGACTTCTACAGGCTGAATGGAAAGGACACCAGACAGTGGATCAAAGTAGCATAAAGAAATAAAGCTATCCAGTAAAGGTAACCATATGGATAATTATAAATGAAAGTACTTTTGTAATATATTTTGTGGTATGTAAAACCACTTTTTAATAGGTTCTAAAATGCAAGTTCATAAAAAATAATGATAAATCTATTGTTTGGGACATATAGTGTATAAAGATATAATTTGTAGCAAGTACAACAAAAAGGTGGGGGACAGAAGATATAGGAAAAGTGTATGTGTATGCTATTGAAGTTAAGTCGGTATCAAATCAAAAGAGACTGTTCTACTTTTGATTTGGGATGTTAACTTTTAGTCCCATAGTAACCACAAAGAAAATATATGCAAAATAATACAAGAAGAAATGAGAACAGATTCCAAATGTCACAATACAAAAATAAAATATGAAAATATGCAACAGAAGAATTGAAAGATAAAAATTATATGACTTAAAAAGACCAAATAGCAAAACAGCAGAAGAAAGTCCTGCATTATCAGTAATTATATTCAATATAAATGGTTTAAACTCTCCAAAGGTGAGACAATAACAGAATGGATAAAAACATAATCCAACTATATGCTATATACAACAGACTCATCTTAAATTCAAGGACACAAATGAGCTGAAAATAAAAGGATGGAAAGAAATATACCATCCAAAGGGTAACCAAAGATAGCTGGGGAAGCTATACTAATACCAGATAAACTTTAAGTCAAAAACTGTTAAGAGGGACAAAAAGGGTCACTATGTACTCATAAACAGGTCAATTCAGCAAGAAGGCGTAACAATTATAAATGTGTAAGTATCTAACAGTGAAGCACCAGATTCACCCCAGATATGCGAGGATGGTTCAACATAAGAAAATCAATGTAGTATACCACACCAACAGAACAAAGGCAAAAAAAAAGGCACACAATCATCAATTAATGCAGAAAAGGCATTTGGCAAAATCCAGTACCCTTTCTTGATTAAAAAAACAAAAACAAGCAAAAAAAAAACACTTAGAAAACTAGGATTAGAAGACAACTTCCTTAATGTGATAAAGGGCATGTATGAAAAACCCACAGCTAACATTACACTCAGTAGTGAAAGACTGACAGTTTTCCCTCTAATATCAGGAACTTAGTTCAGTTATATGTCTTAGAGTTCTTCCTATATCATTACCTATCATAGAGATAACCTCCCTTTTTTAAAATGCTGAATAGTGTTCTATTATATGAATATCATATAAGGTTTTGTTTCCAATATGAGTAATCATAAACAATGCTACAATAAATAAAAGCTATATTTTGGAGAACGACTGCCACTTCCTCCAAGATCAGAATTTATGTAATATGCTGTGATTTATGCACAAAATGGAAGGGAAATTGGAACATTCACGTTTACCTGTATATGTAGAAAAAAAAAACAGGGAGGATACAAAACAAAGTAATAACATATGATTTTCTGTGGCAGCCAATATTGGGAACCAGACAAACAGGAGAAAGGAATGTGATTTTTTTCACTGTAAGCCTTCTTATATTTTTTTACTTTGAATCATGTAACTGTGTTACCTACTCAAAAATTAAATAAACTGAAGATAACTAGGAAACCCAATCCCTTTTTTTCTATCTATAATACAAAACATAAAGAATATCAGTATTCATAGATATTAAACTGAATAGATATTAAAACTGCAAGCACTTACACAGGTTAATTCTTATGTTAGACCAAAGCAGAAGTCCAATTATCAGGGGCCATACTCTGGAAGCTGGAAATAGTAGTAACTATATAGAGTTTTGTACATGAACAAAGAGATTGTATTTGGGGTGTTTTAAAGCTCCCTTATTTTTTCCTACCGTTCCTGTAAAATGCTGAATTTCAATTAAAATTTGCCAATCTCTGAAATAGTGGGCAGTAACTTTTCCTAAGTTACTTTCTTTGCCTTTCAGCCTTCCCCTCCATTCTTTTCCTCATATAAACTTCACTGCCTTTTTTCTTTGTCTCCTTGCCCCCTTACTGCCATTTATACTAGGCATACAAAGAGAATACACACTATCTTTATACACATGCACAGAAGAATACTGTATTTTAGTATTTTAGTAGTAAAATACTATTAAAATATTTTAAGTGGAGGGTTATCTAAACCTCTTTCTTCATTAGTACTTTGAAAATTTCCTAAAACCAAATTTCAAGAGCATTCTGAATCAATTTAAGCTAGAATTAATTTGATAACAATTGCACAAACCATATTCTAAACTGAATTAAAACAATTATTTCATATGAAGTTCTCCACCATTAGGAGTTGATGTTCGAGTGCTGAAAATTAGAATTGTAAAATTCAGATTTTTGTTTTGTAATGTGACATGCACATGTTACCCTGGACACAAATATAAGGTAACCAAACAAATCTTTAAGTTATATGAAAGATTAAACACGTAATAAAATGCCTATTTTATAAGTTTGAAGAATGGCATGATCTAGTAAATAAAATATTGATTAATATATTATTTCCATTAAAATTAGAGTACAATATATATATACAATGTAATGAACTAAAAATTTTAAAATTTGATGATTCAGAAGGAATTTTTAAATCTTGCATGAAGATAATCATTACCAATATAAAATTTTCCTAAGTTATATAGAAATACCAATATGAGAAGATTTATCTATGAAAAAAACAAACAGTATTTACTATATTCAAGCCTTAATAATTTTAGGAATTTGCAAACGTTTTAAAAATAAAATTTTGAAAAAGGTTTACCTTCATGTGGTTTCTCAAAGGATCCAAAAGATTGAAATGAATATTGCACTTTGGACAAGCTCTTGGAAAAGGAGTCCCATTTTTAGATTGATTTGATGAGGTATTTGTATCTAAAATAAATAATAGTTATAATTCAAAATTCAACATTTTTTAACTTTAAATAACCACTAATAATATTTTTTAATTTATCACATTTTCTAAAATGTGCACATGAAGACTACAATTTCTTTTTATACTCCAGATGTCATATTTACCTTTTGATGGAATAACCTGGGAAGATGTCACTGAAGAAGATTTAACTGAAGGGAATGCAGTCGAGGTATTTGTTCCAGAAATACCTTCACTAGGCTTAGGCTTTTTTGGATTAACACTGTTTACTTCAGAAGTAGAAGGACGTTTTGATACAAATGAACTTTCATTCATACCTACAATGATTGAAATAGCGAGAAAGATATTTTAAAACACTTTATACAGAATATTGCATGCAACTGCTAGTAAAGTGGCATTATATTTAAAATTAAATAAAAATACTTTGTAGCTAAATTAAAGGTAATATCATACCAATGATGATAAGAAATGATAAATACTGATGTTTTCAAAATTCAGGAGGTATATAGAAACTGCACGAATATCTATTATGGATTACACACTTTCAAATAATTCATGAAATAATCTTTAAATGTGAGAAAATTGTAGTATGGCTTAAACAAGGAAAAAGCTATCATGAAAGAAGCCAGGCCAAAAAAATCCCAAGCTCTATGGGCTGGGGTGTGTGTGGGGGGAATTAAAACATGAAGAATACTCTAAATTCCTACAAATGAATTATCTTTAGATATTTAAATGTATTTGAGTTTGTATTAAAACAATTTTTTCATCTGTTCCAAAAACTTAGAGACACCCTTAAGATGCTTTTTATTTAATATCTTAAGATTTCTAATGAAAAAGTAGTTCTTTTTCCACCTAAAAAACTAACAGCTGTCCTACTTAAGGCTTTAGGTTAAATTACCTATTTATTCCTATGTGTAAAGTGGAAACAACTAACCTTGAATGATAGTACCTCATCGTTCATATGAAAAGGTTCTTAATGGAGGAGTTAATATAATGGTTTTCAAACTATTATATTAACTCCAGAGCTGAATGGGTTTGTCTTACGGAATATATTGGGCAAGCCCAAAAGAAAGCACCTTTTGTGTTGTATTAAATTTTTGCATAAAATTTTGTTTCTATAAGAGTATCAAAGCTAAAAATAGTTTTCTTTTTGAAAACCAACACCTTGAGACTAAACGATATTATTCAGAACGTTATCAGGAGAAATTGTGGACATTTAGACTATAACTAGTCCAAGCAAAAGTCTTTTTTGGAAAATAATATACAATTAGACTTTATAATAGATTCTAAAACTGTACATCATATTTTCATGCTCCCAACTACTCACTGACAGTAGAAGCAGTAGAGTAAACATATTAGAAATATTCCAGGCTCATAAGTAAGACAAGTTAAGTTCAAATCCAGGTGCTGTCACTCATTAGCTATGTATTCTTGGCTTACTTAATGAACTTCTCTGAGTCAGTTTTTTCTTTCGTAAAACAAAAGTTATAAATAATACCTTATTTTATAAAGCTGTTCTAAGGATCATGGAAGATAATGTAATTAAAGCACCCAACACATCATATGGCATAGAGAGCACTCAATAATAGCAGCTATTATCATTACTAATAAAATGTTTTATATCTAAGTTTACTTTGAGGAAAAAAAATTTATTTCAATAAATTCACCTGTCAGCTTTTTAATATGGAGAAACATTCCAAGAAAAGTAAGAATATGCCACTAATTGTCTCCTCTGTTAAATATTTCATCTCTTGAAATAACATAAAAGTGATTTTTTTTTCTACTTTCAAAACACATGATTTATGATAACAATACTGCAGGTACTTGGGGAAGATTTTATGTAATCACATCAACATTCTTCTGAAATGCTTAGGTTACTGAAAAAACTAATGAGTGCTTGTATTTTGGATTAAGTAACTTATTATAGAACAGGCTGGACAGTAGAAATAGGTTAAATGAATATAAGAATTTTTTAACATGAGGAAATCTCAAAAGTTAAATAAAATCACTCTGCATTTAATAGTTTTAAATTCTGACCCTTTCATTTATGTATCTCTCCAGTCTGTGGCTTGTGCTTTTCCCTACCTTCAATAGCTCTATGTCTACCATTAAAATTCTATTTTTATTCAAGATCAAGCTCAAATTCAATCTTCTCCAAAAGTCTTCCAAGATCACTCCAGACAGGAGTTAGCGAATCATGCTTCTGAGCACATAGTGCATATTATCTTTCATAATTATCATTCATAACAATTGTTTGTTGTCAAGTCCTTTAAAGCTTATAATGCATTTTCACATTTCACTTAACGTATTTTAGGCCTTTAAAAAGCCCTGCATAAAGTAGAGCAAGAATGAAAATTATGTCTAAATGGCTGGTTCCAGGTCTCGACAATAAATGCATTTTGTAAGAAATATTAAAATCTCCATTTTAATAATATGAGAAAATTGAAGTATAGGGTTAGGTGACTTGATAAATGCTATTAAACTCATTTTAAGAACAGAGGTTCAAATCTACATCTGCCAAATCAACTATAACCCTATTTACCGCTAAAGCTAAAGGTCTATTCTCTGCACTATGAAACTTGAAGAATAGGTGTCATTGTCACCCCCAAGAAGTTTTAAGAATTCAGGCTTTTTCTATGAATAAAATCCATGTGCTTTGTAAAACCAGACTTAAGACAACTATTTTTAATCCCTTTTTCTTTGGTTTTACCTATTTTACTAATTAGATTTTAAACTAACTATAAGCAATAACCAGAGAAGTGAATATAAAACCAAATATTATTAAAATGAAAAATCATTTTGGACAATAATATTAATTACTATGAAAAAATTTGGGTGATTAGCAAATATTCCATACTGACTTGTTAGTAAACAAACTAAAGATTCCAAAAAATTGCATGTACCTCTATTTACTCAAACATTTGAAATACATAAAAATTGCTAATACAGAAAGAATTGCCTGAGATAAAACTATTTCATAGCACACTAATTTATTTTAAGTTAGTGAAGAACTCTGCTATAATATGCAAACAAAGAATTTGAACTCTTCTTCAACAGAGAAATTTCACTATTCCTTCAACAGGTACTTACTGAGAACTTACTATGCACAAATCAGTATTTCTTTAGTACTGCCCCTTTATAATTCAGCATTCTATAATCATACTTAACTAAGATATTATCATATCTTCATGATTCATTTGAATCAAAAGATACTAAGTTAAATAAGAAATCTTAATAAAACCATACACTTTTTCACACTAGTGGCCCCAGAAACTAACTTAACTTTTTTTCTTTTAATAGAGTATTTAGGAAATCAGAGAAATTCTCTGACTTACAGAAATTATATAAAGATTTTTCAGCCCATGGCAGGTTCTAAGTGACAAGAAGCTCAACACTTGATAGTCTACTTAATAGAAAGAAATATAATATTCTATTATTAAAAAGGATTTTATATAAAATCACACAAGAAAGGTTTCTGGGAACTATTAGCACCACTCCACCTTGCAACATATGAAAAACTTAAGGGTATGAGCTTCAAAATGGAAAGTCAGTTCCATATCCACATTCATGAAGTTTCTTCTTAACATTTTTATGAAAAAGTGCTAAAACCAACCTGCTATAGAAAGTGTTGGTCCCCCTTGGTAATGTGACAATCCTGTGTCCTGGGTTAAGTCAAACAGTAACTCTGAAGAATTATTAGATACAACTCGTGATGAGTTCGTTATATAGCCCTGTGAAAATATTTCAAAGGAAAAATATTACATTTACCCAATATAGTTTTATTTTGTTTTATAAATTTTTATAAAGGTAAATTTTACTATATGCCAATATTATAAGGATAACTTTTCATGACTCCATTACTAATAAACTATAAACACAAAAATAACCATTACTATTTGCCAAAATTAGCATCTACTGAAACTGAAAGCAAGCTATTACTTACAACAGGCTTATTCCTGACTAGTCAACTAAAATGAGACTGACTCAGTTCTAGACTGCCTTTTTCAAGGTAAAAGAAAAACATATACAACCATTTTAAATCAGTAACGTATTCACACACTTAAGAGGGCTACTAAAAATGCAGTATCCTCATAAAATAGCTTGTAATAGAATTTCTTAGCATAATTTGTAGATAAAAGCAAAGGAAA
Organism: Cabassous unicinctus; assembly: GCA_029593785.1. Taxonomy (NCBI): domain Eukaryota; kingdom Metazoa; phylum Chordata; class Mammalia; order Cingulata; family Chlamyphoridae; genus Cabassous; species Cabassous unicinctus. The sequence continues at coordinate 17,145 of JAQZBX010026157.1, forward strand.
AATAAGAAAACATTGACATGACTACAAAACTTAAAATCCCACATACAAAATGCCAGAACAAACAAACTGGGAATCAACCTGCTGTATTGTATATCAGGGCTAAGGATGAATATACCACATGGTATGAATTTTGGAATCATTGTTACTGGGAAAAATTATAACCCAAAGGTCAGGAAGAGAAAAAAATGGGTCCTCCACTCTACCCTTCATCCATAGAAATGCATGCTAGGACAGGTAATAATCCCCTGTGCATAGGGCAAATATGACAGCAACTTCGTCAGTGGGGAAACAAATAAGAATACTTGAATGCCAGGCAGATGGGGTTTATAGGAGTGATCTGGGCCAGCAGTTCTGCTCCTGGAGACCTTGGGGACCAAGGGAAGCTTCAGCTCTTCCACCAGGAGTAAGGGTGGTCCCAACTAGTTAAGAAGCTCTCAAGAAGAGAGCTTTATGATGAACCATAAAGCAGTTAAATATAAGGCAGTATAATATAGGAAAATTGATATAAAATATACCAAATATATATGTAAACACATATATCCTTAGTATAAATAATGAAAAGTGTCATAATGTATGTATAACAAGCAAAAATTGTTTGGTTAAGAATTAAAAGGGAAAAAGACAAGTCACTTTAAGAGAAAATGGGCAAAGGACTAAGACACCTTAAAAACAAAATAGAAATGACCAATATACATAAAAAAAACTTTTTTCCAACTTACTAGTCAAAGAAATGAAAATAAAATAATGACAATTTTTAACTACTGAATTGGCACTGTTTCAAAAATGATAGCTGCTACAAAATAACTGGCCAGGACTCCTAAAAGCGTTCAGGTCATGAAAGAGAGAGAAAGAAAGAATAACTATAGTCTCCTGAGGAGACTAAGAAGAAATAAATAATTGCAAGGTGGGATCCTGAACAGGATCCTGTAAGAGAAAAAAAAGACATTAATGTAAAAACTGATGAAATTCAAATAATGTCTACAATTTAGTAAATATTAATAACCTGCTTGTGATAAGTAAAATGTTAATGTTTAGCGGAAACTGGGTGAGGGGTATATGGGAACTCTTCGTACTGTTTTTGTAATTTTTCTGTAGGACTAAAATTAGTTTCAAGTTAAAATTAAAAAGTAATCAAAGCATTCACTATAGGCAATGTAGAGGCTCTATTTTGGTACAACTTTTGTACATGAAAATTTTGGCATTATCTATCAAGGGCTTTAAAAAGTTCACCTCCTCTGATCCACTTTTAAGAATTTATAGTTAGGGAATGAAAATGTTTAATGGAAAATTATTTTTAATAGCAAAAGAAAAAAAAGCCTCTATGTTCATCAATGGAGGTACGATTAAATAAACTAAATTTGACTATCATGCAACCATTAACATCATGTTTTAAGAAATACATGACATGTTCCTAACACAATGTTCAGGGAAAAAAAGCAGAATATGTAATTATATATATAGTATGGTCTTCATTGATAAGACTATATACCATACCAATCATGGGGGGGGGGCGGGTGTCAAAACATTTTCTGTCTCTTTTTAAACCTCCTCACACCAAATATATATTACTCTTATAATAGGAACATAGAGGTTTTCTTTGTTGATTTGTTTTGTGCTTACAAACAAAAGGATAATTAGATTTTAAGAATTTCGCTTTGCTACTAAGTTTTCTAATTGACATGGGTTTGTTAAGATTGAAGTGAACCAAATTTTGAGGCCTAACAGGCAGTTATCTGCATTTGAGCATTAACATACATGATACAAAATAAATGCCATATGACTTAATTGTAACCAAGCACAATCTAACTTCAAGATAAATTTCTCTCCAAATATTTGCACTTTAAAAATGGATAATATTTATGTGCATTTTCAAAAACAACTTTTTACATAAGTATGATAAAGTTATTACTATTACATGCTTTTGTAGTTAACAATTCTGGTTCATTAAGACCACAATTTCAGAAAGCAGGAACATTATTCAATAATAAGTGGTTAAAACAATTTTCCAATAGGAAATTATAAAACTTATAAAACAGTTCAGAAAGATACCAATGGTAAGGCAGACTAAGAGTGAGACTTGGATTCAGAAGACCTGTACCTTGGACAAGTCACTTCTGAGCTTCAAGTTATTCATTTTTCAAAATGAAATAATAGCCACCAATTATTGCATATTTTAAGTGTACTTGCTTCTTCACAGTACATGTATTATATATTAACTAGTTGTCACAAAAGTTTAATAAAGACCTAATATCGTCCCACAGTAAATAAAGAGGTAAACTAAGGTTAAGTGTGGTTGAATACGGTTCCCAATGCAACCCAGCTTGTAACTGAAGATGGTGCTGGAACTAGAACCCAGACCTACCTGAATGCAAAGCCCTTAATCAATTATACTATAATCTATTATACTATTATCTATTATCATACTGTCTTTAGTAGCAGTAGTAGTAGTAGTAGTAGTAGTGGTAGTAGTAGTAGTAGTAGTAGTAAATCCCTGCCTACCGGAAAGAGATGTTGAGGAAAAGAGATATTCCATGAAGAAGTAAAAATAACATACCATACAACATGAAATAAAATAAAAAACGATTTCTACAATTTATTATATATAGTGGGCCCCTGGGGAGCAGATGTGGCTCAAGCAGCTGGGCGACCACTTCCCACTTGAAAGGATTAAGGTTCGGTTCCTGGTACCTCCTAAGGAAGACGAGTGGACACAACAAGCAGATAATGAGTGGACACAAGGAGCAGACAGCAAGCAGAAACAACAAACAGATGGACTAGGGAGCCATCTGCGGTGCGGGGGGAGGGGAGGATAAAAAAATAAAATAAAATAAAATAAAAAGCAGGCCTCAAAATTCAGAGAAAAAGATTCTCAATTCATTCAATATTTCTGTCATTCCCAACCATGACTGCACATTAGAAGCACTTGGAGAGTTGTTCAAATGTATCCTGACCAAATCCCACCCCAGAACAAATGACAAAAATCTCTCTGTAAAAGCTCCCAGAATTGGGAACTACCATTCGAGGTGCTTTGGTTGAAAAACTCCTATGCCCACAGGAACAAAACACTCTCAGTTTGAAAAAGCTCTAGTTTCTAACTTTTTAACACCAAAGATATCATGCTACCCTTTGTTATCTTTTCTTCCTGGGTTCAATATTGGAAAGATTTTCAGCTATCAAACTGCATTAAATAATAAAGTTGACTTTTCCTTTCTGCTATCCCCTCCCCAAATACCAAACAGCTTATGATAAACAGGAGAAAAGCACTGAGGTAATTTGATTCCAGCTAATATCAAAGAATCATTACATTCTGGGTAGCTTTCCATTTTACTTCAGGAATACGTATTACATTTTTCCAAATAGTCTCTGGAACCTTAGAGGATCCAAGATTGAAAGCGAATGGTCTGGGTATCGTCACTCATTTCTGAAATGAAGAAAATAGCGTCCAGAGAGATTGTGACAATTCAACTTAGAAACAATGACAGCTACTTAGTACTCAAGTCTCTTTTCAGTCCAGGTTTTTAAACTACTCATGTAGGGCTCATATTACTAACAATTAGTAATATGTTTTCAGAATACTGAAAACACAGAAAAGTTTTCAGAAAAAAAAGTATTTGCACAAAGCTATTTTTACGTTTTATGATATATAACAACTTCAAAATATAAGTGGGGGTTATATTTATTTGGCAATAGACTTAAAGGCTGCAGCCTTTTCATTTTTATGTGAATTAAAATGAAATGCAATGATAATATTCCTATGAAAGATACTATCTCAAAATATCTATTTCTAGTGGTAACAGGTATGTAGGGGGGACGGATGTGGCTCAAATGGTTGGGTGTCTGTCTCCCATATGGAGGGACCTGGGTTCGATCCCCGGGACCTCCCAGTATAAAAAAAATAAAAATAAAAAAGGTATGTAGGTTACCTAATGGTAATGTGATATGAAATGTTACAAGAAAAAATAGATTATTTACACTAAAAGTAGATTGATTCAATTCTGGTTTTGAACTTGAAAACTGACAATAAACATTAATAGGTACTGTGGCAGTTTGAGATTGTTTATGAATTCCAAAAGGAGAGATTTTGTTTATGGACTGGTCTGTTCCTCTGGGCATGATACCCTTTGATTGTATTGGATTCAGCTGAGATGCCTTTGTTTAAATTGTTAAGATTAGGGTTTTGATTAAGATTAAGGCATGCAGGGTTGAGTCCCTCCGCTCCCCCCACCTCCCCTTGGTGGACTGATAAAACAGGCTCTCACACAGAAGTAGACTTAAAGAGAAGATACACAGAGGCTCCTGCAGCCCAGGAAGAGAGAAGAGCCTGATAGTTTACAGCTGACCTTGGGAAGAGACTAGAGCAGCTGAGCCCTGAAAGAAACAAGCCCCAGGAAGTCAGACAAGCCCTTTGTGAGCCTATAGCTGAGATCAGAAGAAGCTGGACCCACAGAGTTTTAAGAGGAAGAGGAAGGCTGAACTCTCACGGACATCACCTGCCATCTTGCTTCAACACAGGGCAACAGAGTTTGGTAAAGAAGTAATCTTGAGTTGGACTCTTTAGGGCCTTGTGACTGTAAGCTTCTATTCCAAATAAATATCCTTTATAAAAGCCAATGGATTTCTGGCATCTTGCATCAGCACCCCTTTGGCTGACTGAAACAGAATTTGGTACCAAGCAATGGGGTGGTGCTTTTGAAATTACCAAAATGTTGGAATGGTTTTATAAATGGGTAAGGGGTATTTTTTTGAGGAATTGTGAGATGCTTGATAGAAAAGGCCTAGATTGCTTTGAAAAGACTATTGGTAGGAATATGGATGCTAAAGAGACTTTTTATGAAGCCTTAGAAGTAAATGATGAAACTATTATTGGAAACTGGAAGAAAGGCAATCCATGTTTTAAAGTTGCAGAGAACTTAGCAAGATTAACTCCGGATGTTTCATGGAAGGCAGAATTTCAAACTGGTGAGCCTGGGCATTTAGCTGAAGAAATTTCCAAAGTAAACTCAGAGAATGCGGCTTGGCTTCTCCCTGCAGCTTATAGTAAAATGCTAGATGAGAGAGATAAGCTGAGAACTGAACTGTTGGGCACAATGAAAACAGATACTGATTCCGGAAATACCAAGCCTCTGGAAATCAAGCCCCCAGATAATAGTGCCCCCTTTGAGGACGTAAGTAAACTTGGAACTTGTAAATCAGGATTGAAAATACAGTTATCCAGGAAAGACTTATGGAAAGTTTTACTGTCTGATGGCTTGGACCCCTGCTTCCTGCATGCTAAACCAACAAGCTTTTTGAGAACTGTTAACAAAACCACTGTCAACTTGGACTAAAAAAGGGATTTGTAGGGGAAAGATGGGAGGGGAAACAGCTTTAAGAGGAAAACCACGGAAGCTGAGATGGAATTACGACATTTCCTGGGGCCAAGAGAGGAACTCCACCTATATGTACAGAGAGGGTGACTTTGCCCTCCACCTATATGTACAGAGAGGGTGACTTTGCCCCAGTAGTTGAGGAGCGTGGATGTTCCCATCCACTGTTCAGGGAGAACTCTGATGCCCCAGGGTAGACAGAGGGCGAAGCACATTCCCCAAGGATTAGGAAGGGTAAGGTCGACACCCGAAAGTCTGAGAGGGGTGGGCCTATCCCCCATGGATTAGGGAAGGCCAGGTTGCCAACTCATTGTTCTGAGAGGGTTGGGCCTGTATGCCAAAGGTTAAGGAAGATGTTGTCTTCACTTCACTGTACTAGCAGGGATAAGACTTTACCCCAGAGATCAGGGAAGGTGTGGCCATCACCCCAAGGTACTTGGAGGGTGAGGTCTGGAGCTCAGTCACCACCCAGATGCTTGATGAGAGTGGAACAGAAAATGGCCGTTGGGCAATCCTGTGGAAAGGGTGGGTCTCCAGGAGACCCCAGGGAGAAGAAACCATCATCTTGAGCATGACTCTCAAACTCTGAAATCTAACGAAGTATACCTTGCCGCTTACAGAACCTAGTCCTCCTATTGATAGTAGTGTCGCTAGAGTCATGGTGGTTAGGATTGGGGCTTTGTTTCACATGAGTGATATTGATAGGGGACCCATGACTCATGCTTCCCTCCCAATTTCTCCTATAGTAATGCAAATGTTGATCCTTTGTCTGTACCTCTGTATATTGGAAGCAGATAAATTGCTTTGTTAGTTTCAGAGGTCTACAGCCAAATAGGACTTTGCCCCAAGACTAATTGTATTTCTTTAAACTGATTGTGATATGATTTTGTACTTAGCATTGTTACTGATTTAATATTGTAACATCTTTTTGGAATTCAGAGGATGGAGTGTGGCAGGTTTAGGTGGCTTATGAATTCCAAAAGAAGAGATTATGTTTGTGGACTGGTCTGTTCCTCTGGGCGTGATATCCTTTGATTGTATTGGATTCAGCTGAGATGCCTTTGATTAAATTATGTTAAAATTAGGGCTCTGATTCGACCACATCATTAAGGAATGCAGGGTTGAGTTCCCACCCCCTTGGTGGGCTGATAAAACAGGCTCTCACACAGAAGTAGACACACAGAGAAGATACACAGAGGATCCTGTAGCCCTGGGAAGAGAGATGAGCCTGATAAGTTTACAGCTGACCTTGGCAAGAGATCAAAGCAGCTGAGCCCAGAAAAAAACAAGCCCCGTGAAGAGAGATGACCCTTATGCCAGCCTACAGCTGAAATCGGAAGAAGTTGGACCCACAGAGTTTTAAGAGGAAGAGAAGGCTGAACCCTCACAGATATCACCTGCCATCTTGCTTCAACACATGGCAACAAGTTTGGTAAGGAAATAACCTTGAGTTGGATTCATTAAGGCCTTGTGACTGTTAAGCTTCTACTCCAAATAAATATCCTTTATAAAAGCCAATGGATTTCTGGCACCTTGCATCAGCACCCCTTTGGCTGACTAATGCAGGTACTTTGGTAGTTTTCTTTCTTGTCTAAAAAAAAATATTTGAAGCAAAATTTACTATTTCTCTAAGGCAGTGGTGGTTCTCTTACTTTTTCATTTCAAGACCTCTTTCCGTATTTAAAAATTACTGAGGACCCAAAAGAGTTTTGTTTATGTGGCTCATACCTATCAAAATTTGCCATATTAGAAATTAAAATAGAGAAATTTTAAAATATTTGTTTATTAATTTATTTTAAAATAACAATAATAAACTCACTACAGGTTAACATAAAAAAATATTTTTATGAAAAATAACTATTTTTCCAAATACAAAAAAGTTAGTGGAAAGAATGGCATTGTTTTATATTTTTGCAAATCTCTGTAACATCCAGCTTAATCAAAAACAGCTGTAGTTGTAGTCTCACATGTGCTTCTGCTTTCAATCTGTTGGGATATGTTGTTTTGGTTGAGTATATAAAGAAAATATGGCTTCACAAGGATATGTAGTTAAAAAGGTAGTATTTTAATAGGTTTTTAGGATAACTCTGGAAATTCTTCTTTGATACTAAATCAAACCTCAAGAATGGATAGTTTCCATTATTCTGTTCCATTAAAATCAAAGGTCTATCTTACACTTTAAATGGATCTTTTACCCATGCATGATTTTGAAACATCATGCATTGGTTATCCAAAAAATACTGGTTTCACTAAATTATGCAGATCTTTTAAAGGTTGATAAAACTCATTATACAATATCAAAAACTCAATTTACTACTATCACAACCAACTTCCTATGAAAAGTCTTTAAGTACTGGGAAGCTGTCAATATCATGGTGGTCAATATAAGTTTTCAAATTCTAATTTTTGCTTGAAAAAGCAAACTTTATCATTAGCAAGAAATACTATCAAGTTGTTTTCTTTGAAGTGATAGGCACACTTTGTTTAATTTTGAGGCCATGTCTGCCAAATACTCAAGACAGAATGACTGTGATGTGGACAGACTCTCAAGTGGCCTCCACGATCTCCATCTTCTATTATTCATGCCCTTATATGATCCCTTCCCTCTGCGTGTGAATGGGACCTGTAACTTGCTTGTAGCCAACCGAATACAGCAAAGGTGACAAGATACACATGATCAAGTGTACATGATTACATTGCATAAGACTGTGATGCCCATCTTGCTGAAGACTTTCTCTCTCCCTTTGCTGGCTTTGAGAAAGCAAGCAGCCATGTTGGAAGGCCCATGTAAGGTGCCAAAGCAAGAGCCAGCAAGATACTGAGGGTCTCAGTCTGACAACCAATAAGGAACTGAATGCTGCCCATAACCACATGAACTTGGAAGAAGTAAATATTTCCCCAGTCAAACCTCAGATGATACAGCATTGTGAGTGCCCACTTGAATGTAAATTTATGAGACACTAAAGCAGAGGACCCAGCTAAGCCAAAGACCTGATTACTGACCCACAGAAACTATGAGTTAATAAATGTTTATTGTTTTAAGCCTCTAAGCTTGTGGTAATACTGATACATAGAAATAAGTAACTAATATACTAAGGCTTGTCTGTTTGTCATTCTTTTAAGTGAAAATGGTGTTCTATTTTTAAAAAGCAGGTAGTTCAGCTCACAACCCAGGCAAGCCCACAAGTGCTTTTCTTTAAGATAATCATCCATCATACTATGGATACACGTCATTCATGTGTACTACCCATTTCATCACATGGAATATTAAAAATAAGAGATGTTATATTCAAGGGTAGAGAGCTAACAAAATGAATAACTATCTTCATCAAGGAAATTCTTGAATAAAACTTAAATTTTTTTACTATGAGTGCTTGGTGGTGATGAACACAAAAATTACTAATACAGTTTGGTGCCACTGCCTTGATTCATACTAAGGCACCAGCAGTTTACCCAGTTGTTTCTTCATCATCAGTGCAAATATCAATACAATGAAAAGGCAAATGTGTCTTGGTCTCATTATGACAGTAGTTTTGATCTCCCTGATCTCTGAAAGAGTCTCAAGGAATCTCATGAGACTACAGACTACACATTCAGAACTGTTTTTTTCAGACAATGCCTCCATTTTTTTTTAAGTATACATTTATATACAACATTTATGTAAGTGTGTATATACAAAAAGAAATACAAATAAACAAATCATGGCTTAGCCTGGATTGAAATCCCAGATCCATCCACTGGCCTGCTGTGCGACCTTAAATGACTCATTTAACCTCTATGAGCTTCAGTTTCCTCAACTATAAAATGGGGATAATAATAGTGCCTACCTCATAGGGATATTGTAAGAATTAAATGAGATTAGTTTATGTACAGCATTTAGCATAAAACCTTGCACATATTAACCACTTCATAAATGCTATCACCATTATCTATTATTTCTGTTAAGAGTTTTTAAAGCTAACTAAACTATCAAGGTATATTTTCTGAAAAAAGAGCTACAATAGCCTCTGAACAACTTCCCAATTAAGAACATCTGGCTCAATTTAAGATTTTAATGTAATATCCATTACTGATTGTACTTTTTATTCATGTTTTGATCACATCATTTTGCATACTACACCTATTTAATCTAAGCAAATTACCTGATTTATTAACAAGTTGGGTAATTAGTTCCTGCAGTTATTACTTCGGTTATGGGTTGAGCTATCATCATAAAGATAGTAATCCTTCTGGATGCTGATTATGCTTCTAGTGGAATGGTGACTACCTATGACGGCCCAAAATTTTCAATGAGTATTGTTGATATTGCTAAATAATATCCAATGTATCCCTGAACTGACTATGTAGTTTCAGAAACACTTACAGGTTTAGACAAAGGCTGAACAATAACAGAACTATCTGGAGATCTAGATTCAGGATGAAAATTTACTGGCGAGGCAGCCACTGGATTTGATGTTGGGTTCGTGTAGTATTGACTTGTAGGCTTGAATGCAGCAGTAACACCTGTATTTTAAAATTACACAATATATTGAATATATTTCTATATAGTCAATTGTGTCAAAATACTTACTTTAAAATTAAAATAGTATAATAATACTGTACCTCGACTGAGTGCGCCATTCTTTATTCCTCTTGAATATGAGCTTGGGTTAACTCTGTTCAAAATATCTATAAAAATAATTATTTTAAAATTCACTGTTTGAATTAAGTATCTATTAAGATAAAAGACATACAAATTAAAAATGATTAAACAGATTTCTAGAAAGACTATATAAATTACCAGTGATTTAAGATTCTAAACATGAACCAACTTTATATACAAAAGAAACAAAAGAAACATTACTAGGCTTAATTGTTTTATAAAATAAGGACAACCTTTTTGACTGTAATTCAAAATCTAAAAGCCAGAAATGAAAGATTTATAAATTTGACTACAAAAATCAAAACCTCTGCGTGGCAAGAAATACTCCACATCAACATATTCATATACAATTTATAATTGAAGTATATTTCGTCCCTTGAATGACAAAGTTGTATATACGCTCAAGTTTAATGACTCAAAATCAAACCCTTCCCAACCTCCATATCCCACTCATAGTACTAAAAATCTGAAGTTTCAATAAGAGGATCTAACTTGATTATCTACACTACTACTCTTGAGTTTCTGAAAGGGAAAGGATCAGAAATCGCAGACTAAATTGAACCTACGGTTTACCACGGTATTTTATAACTTAAAAGCTTCAAATCTACGACTAAACCAGAAATGAATCTGAGCCTGATATGATTTTCTAGATCAGTTTACTCTTGCATGCACATGAACGCTATTACTTTTAAGTTACTGAGGAATTGAACTAAAATTTAGAATAGTGGTGATTCGCCTAAAATTTCTGAAAGAGAAAATGTACAGAGCCCAAAACAAGCCAAACCTCATAAGAAATTCTGCCATCCTCTTTTGGTAGAAAAGAACCAAATTCCATTTTAAAATTCTATGAAAGGTTACACAAAAGTAGGGTTGTCTTCTGACGATGACAATACTGTGCTCAACAAGTAAGCAGTACACAAGTCTTCTAGGAGAAAAATCTCCTCAAACAACTTGACACTATTTTCCATTAGAAATTTACTCAAACCATCAAAATGCTATTTCTACAGTACTTTTTGGTGGCTGTAATCTACTAAACACAAATTTTTACCCCCTCTTTTGGCAGTTCTATAATAAACATTTAACTCCTACTCTGTGTGCTAAAATAATGTAAGGCTTATACATAAAACAGAAACAAAATCATTTAAATTCTGCATTTTAACAGTTTAGAAAATAAACTACACTGGGGTCAATCCCCTTTTTGAAAGAGTCATTTTAAAACGAATACACATGGTTCTAGTTGAATACTGTCAACAGTTATCTACAATTAACATAAGTTCAACTTGAATTTTAACTGTCATGTTTTTATTAAGAGATTTTGGATAACAATTTTGCAATATGGTATATTCCACATAAAATAATCACCATGGAAACAATAATTAAGAGAATATAATATTCTGTTCCACTATCATCAATAAGCATGCCAATATGCCTAGTTCATTTAATAATCAATGTAGCACCTCCATGAGAGATTAACAATCTGCCACTAGAAAAGGTACTGAGAATTCAATTGGTTAAGTTATAGTCTCCCTCTTTTTTTTTTTTTTTTAAAGATTTATTAATTTATTTACTTTTATCCATTTTAACCCCCCCTCCCCCCGTTTGCTGTATTTGTGTCCATTCGCTGGGCAATTCTCTGTGTCTGTTTCCTGCCCTCTCTTCTCATCTTTCTCCTCCTATCTTCACCAGGATTCGATCCTGGGGACCTCCGATGTGGGAGAGAGGTGTTCTGCCACCTACACACCTCAGTTCCTGGTTTTTCAGCGCGTCTCATCTTGGCTCTCCCTTGTGTCACTCTCCTTTTACATCATCATCTTGCTGCGTGGCTCGGCGGGGCCTGGCACACCCGTGTGCCTTCTATATTTTCTTTAGTTTACCGGGAGGTCCTGGAGATCGAACCCAGGTCCCTCCATATGGGAGACAGACGCTCAACCATTTGAGCCACATCTGCCCCCC
>JAQZBX010026158.1:0-29103 GCA_029593785.1 Cabassous unicinctus
GCTGGTCTTCTCTTTTTAGGAGGCACTGGGAACTGAACTCGGGACCTCCCATGTGGGAGAGAGGTGCCTAATCACCTGAGCCACCTCCACTCCCAGTTTTGTCGTGTCTCTCATTGTGTTTCCTCCTTGTGTCTCTTGGTTGTATCATCTCATTGCATCATCTTGTTGTGTCAGCTCACCACACCAGCTTGTCATGCCAGCCTGTCATGCCAGCTCACTGTCTTCTTTAGGAGGCACTGGGAACCGAATCCAGACCTCCCATGTGGTAGGTGGAAGCTCGGTCACCTGAGCCCCATCCACTTCCCACCATCTTAAAAAGAAAACTTTTTATTTAGATTTATAAATTTAGATTTATAGAAGAGTTGCAAACATCACACCAAGTTTCCGTGTGCCCTTTGCCCAGCCTCTCCTAATGCAAGCATCTTACATAACCATGGTATGATGGTCAAAATGAAGAAATTTATTTCAGTGCAATACTTCTCAGCAAACGACGGACTTTATTTGGAGTTCATCAGTTTTCCCACTCATGTTCTTTTTCTGTTCCAGGACCCAATCCAAGAGCCCAAGTTGCATTTAGTTACTATATTTCAAACAGGGAGAATTCATCCCTGTCTTTCCTTGTTTTTCATGACCTTGATGCTTTTTTTTTTCACTGTTCACAAGTTTATTTCTGAGTTACAAAGATTATTTCCCCTTCCTCATGTTTTTAGAGCTTCCTGTATCCCCCATTCAATCTTGGTTACCACAACCAAACAGACAGAAAACATGAGAACCTTCTTTGTCTTGCATCTGTAATGGAAACCTTAGCAGCAGACACTAACTGCTGCAGGTCAGTCAGAGATAAATATGACCTTGATAGTTTTGAAAAATAATAGACAAGTATTCTGTTGAGTGTCCCTCAACTGGGGTTTGTATGGCATTTTCTCATGATTCAACCAGGGCTGCAGATTTTGTTAAGAAGACCCCAGAAGTGAAGTGTTCTTCTCATCACATCATATTAAGGACAGATGATTTTAACATGATTTAACACAACTTGGGATGTGGTAAGGCAGTGTCTGCCACGATTGTCCTCTGTAAAGCTTCAGAGTTTGCCCCTTTTCCTGCTCTGTGTGTTAGAAGCAAGTCACACAGTCAAGGAGACATTTGTTAAAAACCACCACAGTAATTACATTTATTTTGTTTCACACATTAATTTTAGCATTCATTCTGGATCTCTTTATCATTTTGAAGCAAATTGAGATATTGTATAATTTCCCTCATAAGTATTTTCATGGTCTCTCTCAAAGACAAGGATTATTTTTTTAGGAAACAAGACCGTTATGCAACTTAAATGTTAATGATGATAACTTACTGTCAACAGATGCCATTCAGATTTCCTTTTGTCTCATAAATGTTTAAGCTTCTATTTTTTTAGAGATTTATTTTATTTATTTATCCCCACCCCTTCATTGTTTGCGCTTGCTGTGTCAATTCATTCAGTGCTCGTCTTCCTTTTAGGAGACACTGGGAATCAAACCTGGGACCTCCCATGTGGGAGGGAGACACCTAATCGCTTAAGTCATCTCTGCTTCCTGCTTTGTTGTATCTCTCATTATGTTTTCCTCCTTGTATCTCTAGTTGCATTGTCTTGTTGTGTCAGCCTACCACTCCAGCTCATCACATCAGCTCGCTCTCTTGCTTGTCTTCTTTAGGAGGCACTGGGAACCGAACCTGGGATCTCTCATGTGGTATATGGGAGCTCAATTGCTTGAGCCACATCCACTTCCCTAAGCTTCTATTTTTATAGTTTATTCAAATAAGGATTCAAACCAGGCTCACACACTATGACTGGTCAATTGATTCTTAACTTTCTTCTAATTTGTCAATTTCCCCATCTGTGTTTTGTTTTCTCCCCACTTTGCTATTTATTTGTGAAGAACTGGGTCATTTGTGCTGAAGAGTTTCCCACAGACTGGAATTGGCTGGTGGCATCCCTGAATGTCATTTAATGTGCCCTTCAATGCACCATATTTCCTGTGATGTGACTTTTGGATCTAGAGATTTGATGAAATTCAGGTTTGATTTTCTGGAGAGATTATTTCCAATTGGGAGGCACGTGGCATCTGTCTTCCTGTCATGTAAGCATACACTGAGTCTCAAGGGCTGAGTCCATGGGCCTATCCATTCATTGGGGCTTATACCGCTCATATCACAGCCAAAGAGTCGAGATTCAGAGAGATGCCTCACGACCTTGACCACTCATTAAATAAGAGTCAGAGTAGGGATTGGAACCTAGCTCTGTTAGACTCCAATCCAGAGCTCTCTCTCTACCCCAGGCTGCCTTATGTGTGGAAAAGTGGGCAGCATTTGCATAGAAAATGTCTGAGGTAGGTGGGGCTCCCAGGGGCTGCTGGACTGGGAGCCTGGGAAAGCTGGAGACATCCCACTTAAAAAGTGTCACAAGAGGGACACAAGATGGGCTCCCATCTACCATATGGGAGGTCCTGGGTTCCATTCCCAGGGCCTCCTGGTGAAGAAAAAAAAAAGAAGGCAAGCGGGCCCATGTGGTGAGCTGGTGGCTCACATGGAGAGCTGATGCAATAATATAACACAACAAAAAAGAGACACAGAGGAAAAAGACAATGAGAGACTCAACAAACCAGGGAGCTGAGTTGGCTCAAGCGATTGAGTGCCTGTCTCCCATGTCAGAAGGTCCCAGGATCAGATCCCAGTGCCTCCTAAAGAAAAAAAGACAAGAAGAGAAGACAAGCAGACAGAAGAATGCACAGCAAATGGACACAGAAAGCAGACAATGAGCACAAGCAGCAAAGTGGGGGGTATAAAATAAAAATAAATCTTTAAAAAAAAGTGTCACAAGAAAAAAGCAAAGTGTAGAGTGTCTATATAGTACACTACCCTTCGTTTAAGAAGGAAGGGAGTATAAATATAAATATAATATAAGTATAAATATAAACACACACACATGCATCTGTTCATTTGTGCAAAAGAAATACAGGGAGTACTTGTTTTCAATTCTTCTGGGCATGTACCTAAGAGTGCAATTGCTAGGAACATATACAAAATAATTGAAAACCGGTACCCCAAAAATAAATAGCTCCACAATTGTCAAAAAGTGGAGACAGCCTAAATGTCCATCAATGCATGAATGGATACACAGAATGTGATCTGTCCATACAATGGAATATTAACCATAAAAAGGAATGAAGCTCTGATACATGCTACAATATGTACAAATCTCAAAAACATTATGCTAAGTAAAAGAAGTCTGTCACAAAAGGCCACATATTATATGATTCCATTTATGTGAAATGTCCAGAACAGGTAAATCCATAGAGACAGAAAGTAAATTAGTTGTTGCCAAGGTCTGGGATGAAGGGAATTGGAAGTTACTGTTAATGGGTGTGGGGTTTTCTTTGGGGATGATGAAAATATTTTAGAACTAAATACAGGTAATAGTTGCACAGCCTTGTGAGTGCACTAAATTGTTTACTTTAAAATGGTAATTTTATGTTTGTGAATCCCAACTTACTTTTTTAAAAATGGATAGACAAGAAACTAAAGAGGTAGTGTCAGGAACCACTGCTAAAGAAACTTTAAGAGGTTGCCTACTGGTGGTGGTGGAAAAGGGTTTATAAGAACAAAGGGGGAAGTGGATGTGGCTCAAGTGATTGGGCTCTCATCTACCATATAGGAGTTCCAGGGTTTGAATCCCAGGGTCTCCTGGTGAAGGCACACTGGCCCAAGTGGAGAACTGGCCCATGTGGAGAGCTGGAGCAGCAAGATGAGGCAACAAAAAGTGACACAGAGGAGAGACAATAAGAGACGCAGCAGACCAGGGAGCTGAGGTGGCACAAGAGATTGAGCACCTCTATTCACTCCGGAAGATCCTGGAATCGGTTCCTGATACTGCCTAAAGAGAAGACAAGCAGACACAGAAGAACACACAGAGAGCAGACAGCAAGCGCAAAACAACAAGGGGTGGGGAATAAATAAATAAATAAATAAATAAATCTAAAAAAAAAAAAAGAACAAAGCAGGGAGTGGATGTGGTGCAAGCAGTTGAATGCCTGCCTACGATATGGTAGGTCCTGGGATTGGTTCCTGGTGCCTCCTAGAGAAGACGAGCAAGACAGTGAGCTGGCATGACAGGCTGGCACTGCAAGCTGATGCAAAAAGATGACACAACAAAGAGACACAAAGTGGAAAGACAATGAGAGACACAAGAAAAGCAGGGAGTGGAGGTGGCTCAAGCAATTGAGCACTTCTCTCCCACATGGGAGGTCCCGGGTTCGGTTCCTGGTCTCTCCTAAAGAGAAGACAAGCAGACACAGAGAGCACACAATGAATGGATATAGCAAGTGCAAACAATGGGGGGGGGGAGTAATTTTTTAAAAATTATTTTAAAAACCCCAAAGGGAAGGGAACCCAAATAATGTTTCATGTACCCCAAAAATAATTAAAATCAACCAGGATGTGGTGGGAACCCAAAATGGAAAACAGACAGAAACAAATGGACCCAACTGTATTATAATTGAAAGGCATAAGCATGGTAAAGGTGAAGGGAAAAAAAGGGCTGACCTAAGAAACTTTGGAAAACAGTGTTTCAACTGGATATTGTTAGGCTAAAAACAAAAATATCTATACACAAACACTGTACTCTAATGAGAAAAACTGGTTCTCACAGGTTAGCAATTCTGTAGCTACTTTATATGAATGCCGAGGCTTAACAAATGAGTGATAAACTGTAGATGATGGAAGTTGGGTTTCCCTCTGTCAGAGAAAGAAGGTACAAATGAGTAAAGGATGGGAGGAGGGGATTAGAATGAACCTAGAGCTGTGTTAGAATCAGAAATATAGTATTAATTCATGGTTTTTAATATGTAGAGATCATAGGTAGATAGATGGTGATGATGATGAAGATAGATAGATAGATAGATAGATAGATAGATAGATAGATGTGGATAGATTGATGGATGGATAGGTGGGAGGGTCGATGGATAGGTGAGTGGAAAAATGGATGGATAGGTGGGTAGATGGATAGGTAGATGGATGGATGGGTGGAAGGATGGATGGATGGATGGGTGGATGGATGGATGGATGGATGGATGGACAGACAGGTGGGTGATAGATGGATAAGTGAGTGGATAAATAGATGGACAGGTGGGTAGAAGGATGTATGTATGTATGTATGTATGTATGTATGGATGGATGGATGGATGGACAGATGGGTGGAGAGATGGATAGGTGAGTGGATAAATGGATGGATAGGTGGGTGGAAGGATGGATGGATGGATGGATGGATGGATGGATGGATGGATGGATGGATGGATTGGTATAGATACTTAAATACCAATGTGTGTGCATGGATATAGTGATGCCCCAGGACCAATGGACACACCCAGAAACCACATCTTGGTTTCTAAACACCATTCTCCACAAAAAGGAACCAGGACCCCTGGGAGAAAGAGTTGATTTTAAGACTAGATCAGGGAAAATACAAGGCAAACCTGGAGTATCTTGAAGTGCCAAAAAGTAAAGAAATGCTCAGAAAACAAATGATACAAAACTGACAGAACCAAAACTGATGGGTACCCCAATGGCCAAAGCTGAACAATGTGAACAGCAAAAGAAATAATAATACTGGGTTGTAATTTGTAGAATAAAATAAATACCCAAACTGCTATAAATAATTGAGTGAATGAATAAGTAAATGGAACTGAAGGGTCAGATATTCTAGAAACTTGGGATATAACAGGGAATAAGACGGGCCAAAAATTCCCCATCCATGGGAACTCATGTCCTCTCAGCGGAAACTGATGGGGCAGATATCAAATTATGGAGCAAGGTAGAAGGTGTCAAATTCTATGTGAAAAAAAGAGAGAAAGTAAGGGGGATTGGAGACTGAGTGTAATTTTATGTAGAATGGCAGAGACTTACTGAGAAGGTGACATTTGAGGAAGACCTGAAGGAGGTAAGGAGTGTATTAGTCAGCCAAAGGGGTGCTGATGCAAAATACCAGAAATCAGTTGGTTTTTATCAAGGGTATTTATTTGTGGTAGAAGCTTACAGTTACCAGGGCAAAAAGTGTAAGTTACTTCCCTCACCAAAGTCTGTTGCCACATGTTGGAGCAAGACAGATGCCAACATCTGCAAGGGTTCAGGATTCTTGGGTGCCTCTCTTCCCAGGGCTTGTTTTTTTCTGGGCTCAGCTCCTCTGCTATCTCCACAAGGCCAGCTGTAGACTGGTGAATGGCTCATCTCTTTCCAGGGCCTTCTCTCCTTCCTCATGACCAAGCTCCTCTGTGTGCTTACTTCTTTGGGCTCCAGTATTAAAACTCTGCATCAGAACTCCAGCTCAAAACTCCAATTAACTCCTCTGCTCTACCATGTAGTTTTATCTCTGAGTCCCCACCTACCAAGGGACAGGGACTGAATGTCCTACTGACATGGCCCAATCAAAGCCCTAATCATAACTTAATCATACCCAGAGGAACAGACCAGTTTACAAGCATAATCCAATATCTATTTCTGGAACTCATGACTATATCAAACTGCCAAACTGCTACAGGGAGTGAGTCAGATGTATATTGAGGGAAAAGAGTTCCAGGCAGATGGAATAGATTGTGCAAAGGTCCTGAGGCAGGACTGTGCCTGGCGTATTGGAGGAAAAATGAGGAGGCCCATGTGGCTGGAGTGCAGGGAGTGAGAGGGAAAGCAGGAGGTGGGGAGGAATGGTGAGGGGATGGGGAAGGTTGTGCAGGGCCCAGCAGTTCTTGGGAAGGACTTGGGTTTTGTGTGGAGGGAGATGGGAGCCATGGAGGGCTGTGGGAAGAGGAGGGACGGGCCTCGACCTGGTGCTCATAGACACCCTCTGGTTGCTGCAGGGAGAGCAGTGTGATGGAATGTGGGGAGTGCGATGGGGCACAAGAGAAGGAGCAGGGGGAGCAGGGTGGGGGTGGAGGAGGGAAGGAGAAGGGTAAAACTAACAAAGGAGCTGAAAAAGAAGCTAGGAGGACAGGAAGGGGAAATCCAAGCAATGACAGTGCTCCTGGGAGGAGGGAGGGAGCATCCACATGTAATGCTTTTGCTGAGAGATCAAGAGGCAAGGACCAAGAAGTGACCACTGGATTTGGCAGCATAGAAATCCCCACCAATCCCAATAGAGGCAGTTTGGGTGGAGTGGGGGTGTGAATGCCTAGGAAGGGCGGGGGGTTCCATGTTTTTACACATAGAGCTGCCTTGTTGTTTTGTTAAGAGTAATCCTCCATTGTATGGATGAACTGTAGTTTTTAAACCAGTCCTCTATTGATGGACACTGAGGTTGCTTCCAGTTTTTCCCAACTATGTACAAAACCCCAGAGAAGTCGGCTTCTTTGCTCACACAGCCGCATGTTCTCTAGAATAAATTCCTAGAAAAGGATTTCAGGGTGGAAGTATATGTCATTTTTATTTGAATTCAGGCAGCCAATTTACCCCCAAATAGCTTGTGCACCCTAATGCACATTGGATGAAGAGTGCCCACAGCCCCACATCCTCTGTGACTTAGGTGGTTACCCAATGCTGTGATCTTTATCTGCTTGGTAGGTGGAAAGTGTTATCTGATTATGGTTTATGTGTTCATTTCTCTTCTAATGAGTGAGATTGAGCATCCTTTCATACGATCCAAAACCTTTTGCCGAAACTGTCTTTGTAGCATATTATGTAAAATATTTGATGATGGTCATTTCCAGCAGTGAGAGGGCTGATTTAACATTCAGGCTTTTGCCATGATGTATCCACTCAGCTCAGTGTCAGGGGCTGAACCCATTGCTCCTCTTACATTTGATTTCTGCCAAATTAGTAAAATCAAATACATGTATTTTTTAAAAAGATTTATTTATTTATTTCTCTTCCCCACCCCTTGCTGTTTTGCGCTCGCTGTCTGCTCTCTGTGTGTTCTTCTGTGTCTGCTTCTCTTCTCTTCAGGCAGCACCAGGAACCAATCCTGGGACCTTCTGGAGTGGAGAGAGATGCTCAATCTCTTGCACCACCTCAGCTCCCTGGTCTGTGGCATCTCTTATTGTCTCTCCTCTGTGTCTCTTTTTGTTGTGTAATCTTGCTGCACCAGCTCTCTGTGCGGGCCAGCACTCCGCATGGGCCAGCTCTTCACTGGGGCCAGCTCACCACATGGACCAGCTTGTTTTTCACCAGGAGGTCGCAAGAATTGAACCCTGGACCTCCCATATGGTAGATGGGAGCCCAATCGCTTGAGCCACATCTGCTTCCCTGCATGTTTTTTGTGTACATCAAAATCAGTGGCAAGTAGCTGGTGTCATGATGGCAGCTGAAACAAAAACCTAGGAATTGCAGAGACACGTCTCACCAAAGACCCATTCTGGGGCTGTCCCTCCCCAGGCAGGAACGCTGGACCTTCCTACTTGAGAAGGCAGCCACCAGACCCCTGGCCTCCTCTTTGGTGGTGTTCCTTTTGCAAAGAAGCACACATTTGTGTTGTTGAAACACTCAAACATGTTTTAGAATATGCCACCGAAAAACTTGTCCATTCTTTCTCCAAAAAGAGAAGAAAATCATGTATCAGCAAAGGTACAGGTTCTTGGACATTGAGCCATTTGTGCAAAAACTCTTTTCTTAAGAAGCCCTCATTTGTCCTCAGAATTAGGAATGCCTGGAAGTGATGGTTTCAGATTGTTCAAGTGGCCGGATGTGTCCCTGTGACACTCCCATGAACTGAAATCACAGCTGTGGATGTGGGTAGAATTATTGATGTCACGAAGCCACATCATCATGCAACTTATGCCTCAAAGACTCATGCGAGTGGAAAACAGGTTGGCAGTTCCTCAGCATATTAAACAAAGAATGAGCAAATGATTTGGCAATCCCACAGATAGGTATAGACCAGGGGTTCTTAACCAAGGGTCCACAGAACCCCAAGGGGTCCATGTAAAGATTTCAGGGGGTCCGTAAGCTTGAATTGAAAAAAACAATCAACTTATTATCTTTATTTTCTCTGACCTCTAACTGAAATCTAGCATTTCCTTTACTTATGAATGCATACAATAAATTACAGAAGTATTCATTTCGCATCACATTAGCTGTTGCATATCTCTAAAATTCACTTACGTTCATCCATGCTTGGAATTAAAATAGTTATTAGACCCAATGCCAGTTGAGTGCCATAAAACTAGCAGCCGTTTCATTCTGTGGAGTGGTCCGTGGTTTTCACCTGTTTGGCATAGGGGTCTGTGGAATAAAAAAGGTTAAGAACCCCTGGTATAGACCCAAGAGAATTGAAAGCAGGGACTCCAGTAGAGTTGCAAACTGACGTTTCACTGCAGCTTTATTCACAATTACCAAATTGTGGAAGCCACCCAAGTGTCTATCAACTGATGATTGGATAAATAAATGTGGTCCATCCACACAGTGGAATATTATTCAGCCATAAAAAGAAGTGAAGCGCTGGTCCATGCTAAAATGTGGATGAACCTTGAAGACATCATGTTGAGTGAAATAAGCCAGATACAAAAGGACAAATATTGTATCATCTTGTGTATAGGAAATACTTAGAATAAGCAAATTCATAGAGGCAGAAAGCAGGGGTGGTAGGAATGGGGAGTTATGGCTAAATGAGTATGAGTTTTGGTTTAGGATGATGAAAATAGTCTGGAAATAATGCTGAAAGGTCTAAGCTTTTGTCAATATACTTAATGTCAAAGATCGTCCACTTAAAATGGTTAAAATGATTTTTTAAAAAGATTTATTTAATTTATTTCTTTATTTGCTGTGTCTGTTCATTGTGTGCTTGTCTTCCTTTTAGGAGGCACCAGAAACCAAACCTGGGACCTCCCATGTGGGAGGGATGTGCCTAATCCCTCCAGCCATCTCTGCTCCCTGCTTTATTGTGTCTGTCATTATGTTTTCCTCCTTGTGTCTCTTGTTGCATCAGCTCATTGCATCAGCTCGCTGTGCCAGCCTGTCATGTCAGCTCTCTGTCTTGCTTGTCTTCTTTTAGGAGACACTGGTAGCTGAACCCAGGACCTCCCATGTGGTAAGTGGGATCTCAATTACTTGCTACATCCACTTCCCTAAAATGATTTTTTTTCTTTTTTTCTTTTTCTCTCTTCCCCCATCGCTGTTCTTGTTGTTTGTGCTTGCTGCCTGCTCTCTGGGTCCATTCACTGTCTGTTCTTTCCATGTCTGCTTGTCTTTTCTTCTCATCTTTCTCTCTAGGAAGCACTGAGAACTGATCCTGGGAACCCCAGTGTGGGAGAGAGGCACTCAATCGCTTGAGCCACCAAATCTCCCTGGTCTGCTGCATCTCTCACTGTCTCTCCTCTGTGTCTCCCTTTATTCCATCATCTTGCTGCGCCAGCTCTCTACAGCATGGGCCATCAGCTCTCTGCAGCACAGTCCAGCTTAACTTCACCAGTAGGCCCCGGGAATTGAACCTGGAGCCTCCCATATGGTAGACGAGAGCCCAATGACTTGAGCCACATCCGCTTCCCCCTAAAATGATTTTTAAGGTATAAATAAGTGAATTAAAACAGACCAAAAAAACCCACAAAAAAAACAGGCAATCAGTCCACAAAGCATATTTTCCCTATTTGAAGTTTTAAAATATTGCATTAAAATATTAATCTTGAAAAAATTAAAATAAATGAATTATTTTTTAAAATTTTGTGCAAGCACCTTTCCCCAGAATCATCAGCATCCTCCTGTGGGCAGAATGCAAAGTCTTGTCCCTGCTGCCTTGCTTTCCCACAGCACATTAGAAACTTCAGTGGCTGTGAGGGAGCCATTTGCATCACTTTTATCATTTCCCTTGTTGCCGAGTCCACATGTGGAGGCAAATTGCAGGCACCATCTGTTCTTGGTGAATTAAGCTGTGTACGACCTGGAGTTCACTCATAACCTTGTTTTTGTGTAGCAACAGCCCCTCCTTCTTGTCCCCAAAGTTGGTGTCCCTTCAATACTGACCCCACCCTGCCTTCCCCACTTTGGCTCACAAGACAATCTTTAACTGGAAGACCTTCTTCCTTGGTAGAAAGAGTTCTCTGTGATTAGTTAGTGCAGGTGTGGAAAAACCCAACAGATGACCACAACTGCTTCTTCCTCCTCATCTTCCCAGCCTCTCTTGCAGCTGTGCTTGGTCATGTGACATGGTTCTGGGCAATGAGACATAGGCAGAAGTCTGTTGGGGGAACTATGGGCAAGTCTTTTATTTCCTCATGAAAGGGACCTTCAGGGCTGGTGCTGCCCCTTCCTCCTTCCTCCCATCTGGAATGTGGATGTGATGGCTGGAGTCATAGCAGCCATCTTATAAGAAAAAGGCCAAGAGCATTGCAAGGATCTGTCCCTGACATTGTTCACTCATCCCTTCATCTTTGAATAACCCTGATTTTTTTGCCCATTTTGGTAGGGCGAAGACTCCCACCATGGCCCATTTCAAGTCACCAACATGATTTTCACTGAATGTGGAATTGGAAAGAGCTACACAGAAGTGTATCATTTTTTTTTTTAGAGATTTATTTATTTTATTTCTCCCCCACCCCCCATTGTTTTGCACTCGCTGTCTGCTTTCTGTGTGTTCTTCTGTGTCTGCTTGTCTTCTCTTTATGTGACACCAGGAACTGATCCTGGGACCTTCCAGAGTGGAGAGAGGTGCTCAATCTCTTGCACCATCTCAGCTCCTTGCTCTGCCACATCTCCTATTGTCTCTCTTCTGTGTCTCTTTTTGTTGTGTCATCTTGCTGCACCAGCTCTCTGTGCAGGCCAGCACTCCTGAGCGGACCAGCACTCCCATGGGGGCCAGTACTCCTTATGGGCCAGCTTGCTTTTCACCAGGAGGCCCCGGTAACTGAATGTTGACCTCCTATATGGAAGATGGCAGCTCAATCACTTGAGCCACATCCACTTCCCAGAAGCGTACCATTATGTGATATTTCCACCGAACATATCCTATAGACGTAAATAACCTCAAGAGGTAGAAAATAGTAAAATAAGGTAAAATAATTAACAAGTGTTTAGTTTTGATTATTTATTGCCTTTGTTTTGAATATAATTTATTTAATTGAAATTTTATATCATTTAATTTTAAATAATGGCCCTGTTTAACAACCAGGCTGCAAAATTCCTGGAAAATTAGCAATTGGCTCTCGGGAGCTGGGTGAGCCACCTCTGGCAGGCCCCAGGGTGACTAAATCCTGTCTTTTTTCAGCAGCACAGTGTCGAATAGTGTGGTTTTATTTTGATTTCTAGCAGTTGCCTCTAGCAGTTTGATACTGGAATTGCATCATTTTTCTAAAGTTTAAGAGTAGGATAAACTCATTTGTTTGAGCCCAGAGATCATTGTGCTTTGTTTTAAAAGTCTTTCTTCAGGTTTTATTATATTTTTTCTGCAGCTGAGAATACTTGTGGGTACACATCACCCTTCAACAGCATCTCTTAACTACTGGCTCACCATGAATTGGGCTTCAGTGGCCAATTGGTCACTCTTCTTTACCTTCAAACTCTTTTCACTGCTGATGAAAAAATCCTCACTCTCACAGAGTGATGAGTTCTGTCACGTCCAGAATCTCCATTTCAGATTTCTGCTGAGCTTTGGCCACCACTCACGGTAGCTATAGTTCATTCTTTTCAAATTTTGTATAATGTTCTATTATATGACTAAGCCACAATTTATTTATCCATTGTACATGTGTGTGGACATTTGGGTTCTTTCCATTTTGGGTATTATGAATAGTGCTGCTATTTATGAACTTTCTAGCACATGTCTTTAGTGAACAGATGAAAGCATTTCTATTGAGCATCTACTGAGGAGGGAATTGCCAGGACCATTGCCTTGATCCATTTTTATGGATCAGGTCAATAACAGATGCAAAACTAACCATGAGAAATGCTGATACCATGAATGTGAACAAAAAACAGCAAAAGCAATGAAAATATCTTCTTCAGCATGTACTGGCCAATGCCGTCATTGAGGCACATGCATAGTCTCTAAAGAAGCAATGGTTGTGAACCTATCATGATTCTTGGAAACTCATTATGAATCCTACATTTTGATCTTGTGAATCAATGCAAACAAAGTGGTTTTGTTCTTCCCCTGCAGCAACTTGCCCATCGGCAGCCCCTTCTCTAAGTAATATTGGCCTCTAAGTCCAAACTCCTTTGCTTGGTGTGGTCTTTCTGGCACATTGTCATTTTCTATCTGTTGGCCACACAGCATGGAATGCCCTACGCTAAATGCTCCTGCACCGTCTCACCTTGGGACCTTGCCCAAGTTGGTACCACTGCCCTCTTGACCACTCAAAATCCAGTTCCTACCTCTTCAGTGGACCACAGAGTCCAAACCTGAATGTCCCTTCTCCAGGGGTTGGAATTAAGCCCTTCCTACCATGTGTTCTCATACTAGCTTTAGGTGCTGACTATTGTATCTTCAGCCCCTGGTGAGACACCCTCAGGGGCAGCTCAAGACCTGACCTTCCAGTGGTGTATGAGGCTAATTACAGTGGCAATCGACATTGATATGGACAACTATTGCTTTTTTTCTTTCCCCAAATTACTAGGTGGCAGACATCAGGTGCTATTAAGTGGCTTCTTTTCCTTGAGCTTCACAGCAACCTTATGAGGATTATTCCCATTTTGCAGAGAAGGGAATGGAGACACAGAGAGGTGAAGTAACTTGCTCAAGGCCACACTGCGAGCAGGTGGCAGAGCAGGGATTCAGACCCAAGATACCTGGACAAAAAGCCCACACTCTTTTGCTGTGGTGAAAGTTGTTGTCTGATGAAGGTTATGGGGATTGAGGGTGATCTACAGGGGCCTTGCCATCCTCTCCTGCTTGCCAGGAAACACCCCAAATGCCTTAAAATAAAACCACCACCCCTCATCTACCAATGAAGTGATCCTCAAAAATGGTTTTTGCTCAGCTTGAACATGAAGCCGTCTATGGGCCTTCCTAGGAGATGTAATATATTCATTTATTTTATGGACAGTGTTTTTTAAATATGTGCCTGTAATTTATAAGTGATAACCCTGAAGTTTTTTTAAAGACTTATTTATTTATTATTCATTTCCCATCCACATCTTGTTGTTTACGCTCACTGTCTACTCTCTCTGTGTTCTTCTGTATCTCCTTGTCTTCTCTTTAGGCAGCACTGGGAACCAATCCTGGGACCTTCTGGAGTGGAGAGAGGATGCTCAATCTCTTGCACCACCTCAGCAACCTGGTCTGCTGCATCTCTCATTGTCTCTTTTCTGTATCTTTTTTTGTTGCATCATCTTGCTTTACCAGCTCTCTGAATAGGCCAGCTTGCTTTTTCACCAGGAGGCCCTGGGAATCGAACCCTCAACCTCCTATATGGTAGACAGGAGCCCAATTGCTTATGCCACATCTGCTTCCCATCCCTGACTTTTTGCGACATGGCTCTTTCTGAATCAGCGTGGCAACTTCTGTCCATGCTGGGAGGATTCTTATTTTTTCTCCTTAAACTTTTTATTTTGAAATAATTTCAAATTTTACAGTACAGTTACAGAGAACTACAACATACCTCACCCCCCCCCACAGATACCCAGGTCCACCAATTTTAGCATTTTGCCACTTTTGTCAAATCATTCTTTCCATATCTGTCTAGCTAGTTAGCTATCCAACCATCTATCTATCTAATCTATCCATCCATCTACCTACACATCCATCCATCCATCTATCCATCCATACATCCATCCATCTATCTATGTCTGTCTCTAGCTACTATCTATATCAATCAATCTATCTATCTATTTATCTATCTCTCTGTCTATGTATCTAATGTATCCCTCCCTCCCTCCCTCTCATTTCTCTCATCTATTTCTCATCTACTTATCATCTACCAATTTTCCAAACATTTGAGAAGAGATTTTATACATCATACTCCCTGAACACTTAATGCTTCCTTGTACATTTCTTAATAAGAAGAACATTCACTTATGATAACATGAAGAGCAGGTCTCAAGTCCAAGAACTTGAACATTGACATAAAGATTTCAGTCCAGGTTCCAATTTCTTCATGGGTCCCAAAAATATCCTTTTCAGCCTCTTATCTTCCCTTGTTAGGTCCTGTCCATGACCGTGTATTGCATTTAATTACCGTTGTCACTTCTGTTGCTGCTGGGAGGTTTCTGAGCAGGGACATGATAGAATCAATCCAAGGTTTATTGCAAGGATGGGAGTGAAATTCAGGAGACCGCTGGGACCCTCAGGGGTCACTAGAGAAAGATGGGGGAGATAGAATCAGGAAGAGCTGGTGGTCCATCCCTGCACCCCCTGATGGAGGTGCTGCTCCAGTCCATCGAACCCCATCCTCTGCCCAAACGAGCGCTGCCTCCACCAGTACCTCCACCATCTGATAATAGAATCTGTTCACAACTGCTGCCTGGTGACAAGTATAATAAAGCGTATTAATGAGGCCATTTTTACTCCCTAATTTAAAAACCTTTAAAAGATGAAGCAAGGCTGGGCTGGGATTTATCTGTTTTCCTTTGCTTGCCTGGATAGGGTGATATTTTGGAACTAATTAATTGAATCAAATCTAACAGAAAACTAATAATCTCTCCATGCCATTCAAGGCTATTGAATTAAAATGTGTTTGCTGTGCATTCAGGTGATTTTCTTTCAAGGTATCCCAGGTCCTGAGGGAGGTAATGCTGGGAGTTTACAGGGTGAGGCGGGAGGCTGGAGGCTGCTTTGCCATCAGCCTTCTCACTGATCCTTGACCAGATGTGGACCAAGTTCCAAGGTGAGACCTGGGCAGGCTGTTCCAGGCTGTTCCAGGGAACAGAAAGACCCAGACTGTGTCGTGAACTCATTTCATCAACTTCACCACCATCACCACCATC
Organism: Cabassous unicinctus; assembly: GCA_029593785.1. Classification (NCBI taxonomy): domain Eukaryota; kingdom Metazoa; phylum Chordata; class Mammalia; order Cingulata; family Chlamyphoridae; genus Cabassous; species Cabassous unicinctus. Next base: position 15,871 of record JAQZBX010026158.1, read on the forward strand.
ATCAATCAACATTATTATAACTTGTTTATTTTTAATTTTAAATTATTATTATTTTTTAGGAGGTACCGGGGATTGAACCCAGGACCACGTACATGGGAAGCAGGCACTCAACTGCTGAGCTACATCTGCTCCCCAGTCTTTGTCTTTGAAAGATTTTAAATCCGTATTCTTTTTTTTTTTTAAATAGGGACATTATTTACATACCATGAAAGTCACCCGTTTAAAGTGTACAATTCAGTGGTTTTTTTGGTATATTCACAAAAGTGTACACCCATTGCCTCTCTATAATTCCAAAATATTCCTATCCTCTGATAAAGAAGCCCCATACAGGTTACTGGTCACTTCCCATCCCCTTTCCCCAAGTCCCTGGTACCCACGAATCTGCTTGTTCTGGACATTTCCTATCAGTGGAGACAGACAATATGTGTCCTTTTGTTTCGGCTTCTTTCACTGAGTGCCATGCTTTCAAAGTCATCTGCATTGTAGCGTGTGTTGGAGCTTCACTTCTTTTTATAGCTGAATAATATTCCATTGTAAGGACAGAATCTGCTGTGCTCCTTCTTTCATCTGGTGATGGCCATTTGGGGTGTTCCCACTGTGGGGTTAGTGTATATATATGCCACTGTGAACACTGGTGGACAAGTCTTTGTCTGAATTCCTGCTTTCAGTTTAGTTGGGTTTATACACAGGAGCAGAACTGCTGGCTCAGGTGGTAATTTTAGGTTTAACTTTTTGAAGAATTGCCAAACCATTTTTGACAGTGGCTGCCCCATTTTACATTCCCACTCGCAATACATGAGGATTCCAATTTCTCCATGTCCTCTCTAGAGCTTATTTTTCCATTAAAAAAAAAAAAGTATATCTTGGAAACAGATGTGGCTCAAGCAGTTGAACGCCTGCTTTCCACATGGGATGCCCTGGGTTCACTTCTCGGTGCCTCCCAAAAACACAAAAACAAAAACAAAGTGAAAAAACCAACTCAGGGAAGCTGATGTGGCTTAGTGGTTGAATGTGAGCTTCCCACATATGAGGTCATCAGTACAATCCCCAGCTTCTGGTGCCTTAAAAAATAAAAATAAAAATAAGATATATCCATGCTAGTAGGTGTTATATGGTGTCTTATTGTGATTTTGATTTGCATTTCCTAATGGCTAATTATAGCAAGCATCTTTCCATGTCCTTAATGACCATTTGTATATTTTCTTTGGAGAAACCCATTGCCCGTTTTTAAATTGAGGTTTATATACATACATATATATATATTTAAAACTTATTAATTTCTACTCCCCTCACATGTTTGTGCTCACTGTGTGCTCATCTTCTTTTTAGAAGGCCCCCGGAACCCAACCAGGGGCTTCCTACATGAGAGGGAGGAACCAAATCGCTAGAGCCACTTTGCTCCCTGCTTTGTTGTGTCTCTCATTGTATTTTCCTCCTTGTGTCTCTTTGTTGCATCATCTTGTTGAATCATCTTGTTGCATCAGCTCGCCGGGCCAGCCCATCATGTCAACTCACTGTCTTGCTTTTCTTCTTTAGGAGGCAATGGACACCGAACCTGGGACCTCCCATGTTCTAAGCAGGAGCTCAACCACTTGAGCCACATCTGCTTCCCATGGGGTTTATATTCCTGATGTTAAGTTATAAGTTGTTTTAAGATATATTTTGATGCGAATATTCTTGGTGTCCTGATTTTGTGATTATCAAGGTAAGCTAAATATTCACTATATTAGAAACCATGCATATGTCTCCAGACCTAGTTTTTCTCCCTAGGTCTGGTTTTTGGAATGCTGGTGATAAACTAAGTCAGATTTATTATATGACCATCTTGTATAGGAAAATACTGTAACTTTGGTTATCTTTGGTCAACCTTAAGAGATATAGCATGGGGACGGATGTGGCTCGGGTGGTTGGGCGTCCATCTCTATATGGAGGGATCTGAGTTTGATCCTTGGAACTTCCTGGTAAAAATTTAACAAAGAAAATTATAGAAGGCACATAGGCCACCAAACCCCACGTGAGGGTGCACCGCTAGGCCCTGTGAGTGGGTGAGTGGCCAGGCCCATCTTCGGGTGTGCTGTCAGGCCCTGTGAGCAGGTAAGCTGCCAAGCCCCATGAGCGGGTGAGCCATCAGGCCCCGCAAGCCCCGCAACAAGATGATGACGTGACAGGAGAGTGACACAAGGGACAGCCAAGATAAGATGGACTGAAAAATCAGGAACTAAGGTGACACAGGCAGTAGGACACCTCTCTCCCACATCGGAGTTTCTGAGGATCGAATCCCGGTGAAGACTGGAGGAGAAGGATGAGAAGAGAGGGCAGGAAATGGACACAGAGTTGCCCAGCGAATGAACATAGAAAGAGCAAATACTGCAGTGGGGGGCTAGAAATGGATAAAAGTAAATAAATAAATAAACAAATCCTTTAAAAAATGTATAGGGGAGGAAGATTCGGATTATAGTTAGTAGTAATAGTTTGACGATGCTCTTTCATGACTTGTTAATAAATGTTTCACAACAATGCAGGGTGTTTGTGGTGGGGTGATGTATGGGAGCCCTGTATGATATTATGCATGTTTGTTTTGTAAGTTCACAATGTTTACTGAACACTTATTATTTATGTTTATTCATGTACGAATGATATACTTCAATAAATTGTTTTAAAATATATATATTCTGGATATTAAACCCTCATCAGATATATGATTGGAAAATAACTGTTCCCATTCCATAAGTTGTCTTTCCCTTTTTTGGTAATATCCTTTGAAGCATCAATATTTAATTTCCATGAAGTCAAATTTATATAGTTTTTCTTTTGTTGCTTGTGCTTTAGAGATCATAGCTAAGAATCTATTGCCAAATCCAGGTCATGAAAATTTACACTTAGGGTTTCTCCTTGGACTTTTATACTTTTAGCTCTTCTATTTAGGTGATTAACCCATTTTGATTTCATCCCTGTATATGGTATGATGTAGATCCACAGCTTCATTCTTTTTCATGTAGATGTCCAGTTATCTCAGCCCATTTGTTGAAGACACCCTTATTTTTCCATATAATGGACTTGGCACCCTCTTTGAAGAGGAAATGTTCATAGATCTGGGGGGTTATTTCTGGACTCTGAATTCTATCCCATTGATATAAGATATATACTCTCATGCCAGGGTCACACTGGGCTTCATGGCCGCTTCCTCCCTCTTCTAATCCCTCTCTGCTTCTGTCTCAAGTCTGCTTCTCTGCCTATGGCCCTCCTGCCTCCCTCTTATAAAGACCCTTGTTGATGACATCGGGTTCCCCAGATAATCCAGGTAAATCTCCATCTCAGGGTCTTTAACTTAATCCTATCTGGAATGCCCCCTTGCCAGGGACCATATTCACAGGATCTGGGGATGAGGAAGTAGGGACATTCTTCCACTACCCCCAGTGGGTTTAGCTGAGTCACCTGATTTTTTTTTTTTTTGACATTTAAAAAAATTAATTTGGGGAAGCGGAAGTGGCTCAAGCGATTGAGCTCCCACCTACCACATGGGAGGTCCTTGGTTCGGTTCTTCATGCCTCCTGGAGAAGACGAGCAAGACAGCGAGCTGGCACAACAGGCAGGTGCAGCAAGCTGATGCAACAAGGAGACACAAAGAGGAAACACAATGCTAGATAACAAAACAGGGAGCAGATGTGACTCAAGTGATTGAGCACCTCTCTCCTACATAGGTGGTCCCAGGTTCAGTTCCCGGGGCCTCATAAAGAGAAGATGAGCAGACACAGAGAGCACACAGCGAATGGACACAGAGAGCAGACGGCGAGCACAAACAATGGGGGGCGGGTTATAAATAAATAAAATAAATCTTAAAACAAAATTAATTTGTTATATCCATGTTAACAAATTCCTCAGATAATACATGATAAAACTACAGTAACAATCAATCCACTTTAGTCAGCAGTTACACTCCCCTTTTAGTTTTGTTCATTCCTCATTCTTGGGGGATTTGGGATGAGGTCTGCTCTGATTGCTTCAGGCTGAGCAGGGACATAGATATTATGGGGCAGAGGAAAGGAATTGTTTTGCTTGCAGTTGAAGGTACTCCTTGCTTTTGGTGTGGGGCTGGTCCATAATGATCATTTTGTTAGTTGTCCAGAGCAAACCCGAAGAACTGGAGAGAGTTGGGGAGAGGATGTGGCTCAAGCAGTTGGGGGCCCACCTCCCACATGGGAGGTCCTAAGTTCGGTTCCCAGTGCCTCCTAAAGAAGATAAGCAAGAGAGTGAGCTGACAAGATGGGCTGACGTGGTGAGCTGATGCAACAAGATGACACAATGAGCTGATGCAATGAGGAGACACAATGAGAGACACAACAAGCAATGAGTGGGTGAAGCTCAAGCAATTGGATGCCTCCCTCCTACATGGGAGGTCCTGGGTTCAGTTCCCAGTGCTTCCTAACAAAGAATACAAGCAGGCACAGAGAGCAGACAGCAAGTGCAAAAAACAAGGGGCAGGGAATAAATACATAAATAAATAAATCTTTTAAAAAAATAACAACTGGAGAGTAGAGTTGACCACAACTCTGCTGGGTTTCAGAGCTCTACTGGCTTAGGAACAGTCCAAAGGCTTTACGCTTCTGAGAAGTATACTTAATTATATTGAAAATTATAGGTTCAAATAAAAGGAGTAGAAGACTCATACTTAAGGGATTTATAAATGAGTATAACTATGTTATATTGGGGAAACAGCACTTCATAGATTTCCAGATAGAGCCTACCAAGGGCGTGTTGATTTCATGTGGCCATGTGGCTTGCCCCTGGTGCCCAGGCATCCCTAGGGCCTTCGGTAACATTTTTGTTCCTGTGATTTTATTTAACAAACACTTATGCAGCACGCACAGCTGTAAATGCCTCCTACATAGAGCTGCTCATTTAATCCCCTGAGGACTCTATGTCATGGAATCCCCTTTTCAGCAATGAAGCTCAGAGAAGTTCAGAGCTGTGCCAAGGCCACACAGCTAAAATCCTCCCCCCTTGCTCATGCTTTGGCTATATTCAAACTTTTGATTATTCATTTATTTATGTGATAGATATTTGATGGTGCCCCCCACCCACCTCTCCCCAGATTGGTGAGACCAAATCAGTGCCAGCCATGCCTAGTCCTGTGTGGTTGGTGCCACAGGAGGGCTGCCCAGGGAACGGGATGCTGGAATCAGCTGTGTTCATTTCCTAGGGCATCATTCACTCACTGGATGCTGTAAAACCATGCATGGTCCTTCTCTCAAGTCTCTGGAGGCCAGAAGTTCCAAACCAATGTGTCGGCAGCATGGTGCTCCCTCTGAAGCGTCTAGAGGAGATTCCTTGCTGGCCTCTTCCAGCTTCAGTGGCTTCAGACATTCCTTGACTTGTGGCCACATCTCCAATCTCTGTCTTTTCCAAAGTTGCCTGTGCCCCAAATTCCCTTCTTCTTACAAAGCAAGAAGTCTGAAATCAGGGTATCCATGGGCCACACATCCTCAGAAAAGTGTAGGGAAGACACCTTCCCTGCCTCTTCTGGCTTCAGAGGTTTGCCAGCCAGCCTAGCTGTGCCTTGGCTCGTGGCCACCTCACTCCCTTCTCTGCCTGTAAGCTCAGACAACCGTCTGTCCTGTGTGTCTCTGTCCTCTTCTTATAAGGACAAAGTTATGGAACTTAGCACCCACCCTATTCCAGTCTTGCCTCCTCTGAACTTGAATACATCTGCAAAGACCGTATTTCCAAAGAAGGTTAGATTCACAGGCACTGGGGGTTAGAACTTGGACGTACCTTTTGGGGGCAAATGGTTCAACCCACAAAACTGGGCTTTGGAGGATGAGGATGAGTTCTTTAGGAAATGGGGTGTGAAGGTGCTGGAGTGCAAGTGAGCAAGGCAGGGCCAGATGATAAGAGCTTGAAGGCAGTAAGAGATACTGCTGGGTCTCGAACTGCATGCTGAGAGGATGGACCACACCTGGAAGGTGATGGGAAGCCATCTAAATCACAAAGCTGGTAGCAACCCCCCTCCATCACTCCATACTCTTCTATGGCTCCCTGTTGACCCCAAGATAAAGTCCAAACTACTATGAACCTGACATATAAGGTCCTTCAGCATCTGACCATTCCTGGCCTCGGTTTTCCCCACTCCTCACATTTATGCTCCAGGCAGGACCTCACACAAGCTCCCAAATGTGTCACCTGTGAGCTTTGACACTTGCTATGCCCTCTGCCTGGGATACCGGCCCTCTCTGCTTTCCCTGTCACCCTCCTGTTTATCCTTTAGCTCGCAATGTGGATGTCACCTCCTCCAGGAATCCTTCCCTGCCTCCCTGATTTTGCTGTGCTATGTACTCTTCTCCCAGCAAGCTCTGGTGCCAAAGGATATCTGTATTGATGTCTTTCATCCCAGGCAGGGGGCATATTTTTAAGTGATTGAGTGACAGCAATCTGAAATCATAAGAGGATTCACACAGAGAGGGAGGAGGGAGAGAGAGAGAGGTGCTTGTCTGTGGATTGAAAACCAGGGAGGGCTTGCGAGCATAGGTGTGTGGGGGGGAGGAGGTGTTTTAGCTTTCTGGGCTGCTCAAGCAAATAGCATGAAATGGATTGGGTTTAAACAAAGGGAATTTATTTGCTCAGTTTTGAGGCTAAAAGAAAGTTCAAATCAAGGCGATGCTTTCTCCCCGAAACTGTGGCACTCTGGGGCTGGCTGCTGGTGATCCTTGGTCCTTGTCTCCTGGCCTCTCCCTTCTCTTCCGGGTTCCACTGATATTCAGTTTCTGGCTGCTCTCTCTGTGGCTTTCTCTCTCTCTGTCTAAATATTATTCTGTTTATAAAGGACTCCAGTAAGAGGATTAAGACCCAGACTGATTGGTGGGCAGCACACCTTAACTGAAGTCACCTCATCAGAAGGTCCTACTTACCATGGGCTCCCACTCACAGGAATGGATTAGGTTTAAGAACATGTTTTTTGGGGGGATACAGACAGCTCCAGACCACCACTCAAGGGGATCAGGCAGTAGGTTCCACCAGAGCAAAGGTCTGGAAGCAGAACTCTCCAGAATCAGTTTCAGGTACAGCAGCGCATGCTCCCTGTCTGCCCACATCTGGTGCACGTGGAGTCCGTGGCACAGGCCGCATTGGACGTGCTTGACACGTCGCTCCGATTATGCCGTGCTTCTGGGTGTCGTGGCCACCTACCAGGCCCGGTCCCTGAGCATGGCAAGAACAATTAGCAAATGATAGATTGTGCTTCCATTCACCTTGTTGTTGGCAAGACTAATTGCTTAAGGAAAACTCCTGCCAGGGTCATGGACACGTGCCCCAAGGCAGCATTTCTGGGCCTTCCTTACCATTACAGGTAGGTGAGCTGCCTTGCTTGGCAAGGACCTTGGACCTTTTTATAATAAAAATAATATTTTGAATTGATTATTGGTTATTGATAAATTATTATTGATTCCTAAGAAGTTGCAAAGATATCACAGGATAAGGCTGTGTACCCATCACCCAGCTTCCCCCAGTGGCTCCATCTTACAGAACTCCCTTTCAATAGCAAGACCAGGAAATTGACATGGTTACAATGTATCTAGTTCTAGGCTATTGAATCCCATATAAATTCTTATAACCACCTGGTTCCACCACTATAGAGACCTCTTTGTGGTCAACTCACCCCCCTGCCCCTATGTCTCCTTCTCTGTGCCCTGGACACCAGGCAGCCCCTAATTTTGTCTCCAGCTCTGTAATTTTGTTATTTCCAGAATGTTATATAAATGGGGTCCTACTCTGTTAAATTTTGAGGTTGTTTCCCCCACCCCCCAGCATCACACCCTTGTTCACATATCCAGAGTTTGTTCTTTTCTGATGCTGAGTAGATTTTCCACAGTCTGGACCAGCCCCCATTTGCTCAACACTGCATGCATTGAAGGAGGGTTACTTCCCATTAGGGGAGATCACAAACAAAACTGCTAAAAACATTCGCTTACAGGTTGTTTTATCCCTGAGAAATTCTCGGGGATAAAAATGCCCAGGGGTGCAACTGCTGCTTCATTCAAGAAGAGTTTTATTTTTTTCAAGAATCTGCCCAACTGTATTTTCCAGAGAACCTTCTCTGTCCCAGAGACTCCCTGCAGGCTCAGCCTGTGTCCCTCCTAATCTTCCTAATCTCCCAGGGATTCAAGATCCAGTCCAAAACCAGAAGGAGAATCCACCCAATTCCGGGGCTAGAGTTTGAAGCAAATAGTGGGAGGGCTTTGAGGGGGACTTTATCTTAGTAAACAAAACATGTGATGTTTTAAAATTGTGGAGATATGTATATCATAAAATATATGCCAATTTTTAAACATTTATTATTTTTAAAAAACAGGTTTTTATTAGAGAAGTTGCGAACTTACAAAACCATCATGCACATGTGTGGAATTCCCATACAACACCCCTCCATCAAACACACTGCATTGTTGTGGAAATTTTGTTACAGATTATGAGTTAATATCATCAGACTATTACCACCAACCATGGTCCATTTGGCATATTTTTTCCATACCCCCTATTATTAACACAGAACATCTTTGGCATTGATGCAAGAATATTACAGTATTGCTGGTAACTATAGTCCATTGGTTATATTAATTGTACTTTCCCCATGCTTCTCCACATTCCCACCATCCTGCAATAGTGATGTACATTTGTTCTAGTTCACAGAAGGACATTCTTGTGTTTGTACTATTAACCACAATTCTCATCCACCTCTGGGTTCACTGTGTTTATTATTCAGCACGTGAGAATTTAAATAGTTTAGAGTGTACAATTCAGTGGCATTTATTACATTCACAATGTTGTGCAAGCATCAGCTCCATCCATAACCAAAACTTTTTCATCACCCAAAACAGAATTCTGTCTCCTCATTAAGCAATAACTCCCTACTTCCCCCTCCTCCCTGGCTCCTGGCAACCTATAGCTCTCCATTCTGACTCTATGAATTTACTCATTTTAGATATTTCATATAAGCAGAATCATATAATATCTGTCCTTTCATGCCTGGCTTCTTTCCCTGAGAAAAATTCTTCAAGGTTCATCCATGTTGTCACATGTTACAGAATGCCATTCCTATTTTACAGCTGCATACTATTCCATTGTCTGGATGGACCACAGTATGGTTTTCATTCTACCAGTTGATGGATATTTGAGTGGTTTCTACCTTTTGTCTATTGTGAATAGTGCTGTGAGAACATCAGTGTATAAACGTGTTAGAGTCCCTGCTTTCAATTCTTTTGGGTATACACCTAGGAATGGAATTGCCAGGTTACAACTTTTTGAGGAACCATCAAACTCAGTTTCCACAGTGGCTGTACCATCTTACATTTCCAACTACACACTAGAGCTCCAATCTCTCCACATCCTTGCCACCATTTGGTATTTCCCATGTTTTTGTTCTTTTTAATAGCTACCCTTGTGGGTGTGAAGTGGTATCTCCTTATGGTTTTGATCTGCATTTCCCGGATGGCTAACGAAGATGAGCATCTTTCCAAGTGCTTATTGGCCACAAAATATGCAATTTGCTTAACTTTATCTTGTGATTAATATGGCTTCATTGACCATTGCAAGTATGTGCTAATTCTTAGAATGAACAAAGTCATTGTCAAGGGCTTAGGGACAATTTTGGCATATTTTCCTCCCATGGAATTCCATGCTAGAATCCCACACATTCACTCCCCACCTCTTTGATTTTGCAGTGCAAATAGTCAAGGGCATTCTTGGGGAAAAAAAAGAATATTTAAGTCTCCATTCATTTCCCTAAGACCCTCTCTTTATGTGTTTCAATTTTCATTTTGAGATAATTATAGATTCACAGGAAGTTGCAAAAAATAGTACAGCATTTCCCATGTACTTTTAATGCAGCTTCTTCCAATGGTGACACCTTATATGACTGTAGGACCATCTCAAAACCAGGAAACTGACATTGTGACAGTAGTGTTATCTCACCTACAGAACTTCAGATTTCTCCAGGTTTTAATCTGCATTCATTTGTGTGTGTGTGTGTTGCTTTATGCAATTTTATCCCATGCACAAATTCATGTAACCACCACCACCAAAATCAAGACACAAAATTGTTTTGTCACCACAGAGAGATTTCCTTTAGGGTACCCCTTTTTGTTCTCAACCCCCACCTTTCCTGTATCCATGAAATCACTAATCTATTCTCCATCTCTACACTTTTATCATTTCAAGAATGTTATAGAGATGAAATCAGTTTGTAACCATTTGAGATGGACTTTTTTCACTCAGCATAATCACCTTGAGATCCATCTCAATTGTGGCATGTCTCAATAGTTCGTTCTTTTTCATTGTTGAGTAATATTGCAGGAAGGATGTGCCAATTTATTCTACCATCGAAGGACATTTAGCCTCTAGTATTTTGCTCTTATAAAGAAAGCTGTTAGGAACATTTGTGTACAGATTTTTACATGATCTTATGATTTCATTTCTCTGGGATAAATATCCAGGGGAGCACTTGCTGAGTCATAGAATAGTTCCAGGTTTAGTTTTGTGTATTTTCAAGAAACTGCCCCATTTTACACTCCCACCAGCAACATCTGCTGATCCAGTTTCCCTGTGTCTTCGCCAGCATTTAGTGTCATTACACATTTCTGTTTTAGTCCTTCTAATTGCATTTCCCTGGTGGCTTATGATGTTGCTTCTTTCCATGTGTTTCTGAGCCATCAGATTGTTCTCTTTAAAATAAAAAAAATATTGAGGCTTATTGCAGAGTACAGAGCCTGTATCTTTCATTGCACATCTTGATGAATTTCTACATTTGCCTAGAGCATGACCACTCTCCAGATCAAGACATAGAACATGTCCAGCCCCTGGAGGCTCCCTTGGTTGATCTTCCCCTCTGTAGGAGCCCCTGACCTGATCTTAGCCACCTAAAGTTACCCACATCCTGCTCCCCAGAATCTGTGTAAGATGTTAGTTACATGATGCTTTAATGGGCTCCTAGTCTCCCCATTGGTGGGGGAGGGAGTCTTGCCCTAAGGTTATGGGGACAGCCAAAAAAAGGATGCCCCAAATTGGACAGATGAGATTCACAGCAGCCCAGGGAAGAGGTCACTGTACACCACACAGAGCCCCCCTCCAGGGGCTGCCCTTATTTGCAGAGCAGAGAACCAGGAGCTGTGGGAGGCAGACTTTGTAATAACAATAGGTGGAGGTGGCCCATGGTACTTGTGGGAGGATGACATTGGCTCATTTAAATAATTTCGCAGCTTTCAGAGACCTGGCACACACCTGCTACTCATGATACGGAGGAATGTCACCTGATCCCAGTGACAAAGAGGGTTGTATGGCTAAGGACATTATCCAGGGGAGCCAAGAGTGGAGGAAAACTTGTGGCAGGGTCACTTAAGGACCTCCTGGTTTAACCAGAGGTAAAGGCAGAATCTAATATTGGGCCTTAATTTTAGCTCTCACACTACCCATGGCAAAGGGGAGTGAAGGTGGCTTATCAGGAGATTTTTTTTTAAAGATATTTGTTTATTTAATTTTATCCATTTTTAACCACCCTCCCCCCACCCCAGTTCTGCTGTTTTTGCGTCCATTCACTGGGCAATTCTCTGTGTCTGTTTCTGGCCCTCTCTTCTTATCTTTCTCCTTCTGTCTTCACCAGGATTTGATCCTGGGAACCTCCAATGTGGGAGAGAGGCATCCTACCACCTGCACCAACTTAGTCCCTGGTTTTTAGTGTGCCTTGTATTGGCTCTCCCTTGTGTCACTCTCCTGTTACATCATCATATTGCTGCATGGCTTGGTGGGGCCTGATGGCGCACTCATGCATGGGGCCTGGGGGGACTCACCCAGTCACAGGGCCTGGCAGCCCACGCACCTTCTATATTTTTCTTTAGTTTTACCGGGAAGTCCCGGGGATCGAACCCATGTCCCTCCATATGAGAGACGGATGGCCATCCATTTAAGCCACATCCGCCCCCCCCTGATTTTTAAAAAGAGAGATTACCTGGATTATCCAAGTCATCCTAATGTAATCCCCAAGAGCCTTAAAAGTGGAAGAGGGAGAGAGAGGTGCAATGTGTGAAGGACTCAGCCCACTGTTGCTTGACGATGGAGGAAGGGGCATGAGTCAAGGAAGGTAGGTGTCCTCTAGAAGCTGGAAAAGGCTCAGACACAGCTTCTCCCTTAGAAACTCTGGAAAGGAACGCAGCTCTGCTGACACCTTGGTTTTAGACCACTGGGTCCCATGGGAGAAATACTGACCTCTGGAAGAGTTGGAGAATAAATTTGTATTGTTGAAAGCCACTATATTTGGGGAAATTTGTTACAGCAGAATTTTAAAAATGCACACAGTTGTCATAGATTAGTTTGTTCTACTATTGAACTTTAATGTGAATGCAATCATAGAAAATGTGGACTGTTGCATCTGGCTCCTTTTCTTTAGCATGTTTTTGAAATGTGTCCAAGCTCTATCAAGAATTCCTGGAATTCTTCAATGGGAAGCAGATGTGGCTCAAGGAAAAGTGGATGTGGCTTAAGGGGAAGTGGATGTGGCTTAAGGGGAAGTGGATGTGGCTCAAGCAATTGGGCTCCCACCTACCACATGGGAGGCCCCTTGTTCAGTTCCTTGTGCCTCCTAAAGAAGACAGCAAACTGGTGCAATAGGCAGGCACGGCAAGATGACACAACAAGAAGACACAACAGGATACACAAGAAGTAAAACATGAGTGACACAGCGAAGCAGGAAGCGGAGGTGACTCAAGCAATTAGGTGCCTCCCTCCCAAATCAGAGGTCCCAGGTTTGGTTTCTGGTGCCTCCTCAAGAAACAAGGAAGATGAACAGACACAGCAAATGACAACAGTGAGGAGGTGGGGAGAGATAAGTAAATAATAAATCTTTTTTAAAAAAAGAATTCCTTTTCATTGCTGGGTAGTATTCCATTTTATGGATGGACCTCAGTTTATCAGTTGTTGAGGGATGGACATTTGGGTTGTTTCCAGTTTTCCGGTGTTTAGCAATCATGTATAAGACCACTATAAGTATTTGTATAAAGTTTTTTTGTGTGTGTGAACATGTGTTTTCACTTCTTTTCTGGATCATTACATTATCAATTTCTCCATTCATGTTTTCCTGAAAAAAGGTGTTACAGCTGCAATACAGCAAAAGGAAATGTGCTACTACTGCATAAAATATTAAATGTTTATCATGTGAAAAAATGACTTTTATGAATAGCAATAAAATCTAATGAA
>JAQZBX010026159.1:0-29107 GCA_029593785.1 Cabassous unicinctus
AAAGAGAAAGAAAAAGAAAACCTTTTGCATTACTTAAGTCTTTCCAAAGCATGCGCTGGTACAACACAAACTTCTCCTGTCAGATGCAACTAGTCTAGTGCCCAAACATCATGCACAACACCTTGATGGCAGCAGCACACTGCACCCACTCCCACTGCAGCCCTGCTCATTTGTGTATGATATTTGGAGCATCTGGAGGAGTGTGAATAATATCGGGAAGAGGAGGGAGGAGGAAACAGCATGGGTACCTGGCTGGGAGGCGGTCAGCCGAAGTTGTGCAGGGCAAGCCTGAACATGTCATTGGTGCAAACCCAAGCATCATTGATGTTCTTTAACAGGAACATCTGGTGGAACCCCATGATGGGGTCTTCACCGGCCTTGAGCTGGCTCACAACCATGCTGATGATGCAGCTATCTGGCGTATACTGGTGGTCCTGCGCCATGATGCTGTGCTGGATTTTCTGGAACAGAAGGCTAGACAACTTCTCCACAATGGCAGCTTTCCCCTGGAGCTGCTGTCCTTCCCACATAAGGCATGATGCATCAATATAAATTGCGCCTAGTTGGGTTCTGTCGCTATCAAATAGCTGGTAGTAATGCTGAATGAAGCTGGATCCAATCTGCTCCCAAATTGGCTCGTCTCCCATTCTGGAGCATCACCCGGCCTCGCTGAGACCCTAGGGGCTGGCATGATGGCGGCTCTGTATTTTAATTTTTAAAAAGTGTAATGGTTCAAAATACATGCAGGGAAATGTAAACATAAACTAACAGGTCTCTAGAAGTAAGATTTTCTACATTTGAATCATAAAGCTCCCTACTGAATGTGAAGTTTTCAGGTGGGATTATTTTATATATTATTTGATTTGTTCAGTCAATAAAATCAGGATGACTGACCACATTCATTCAATTACTCATTTGATAAATGTGTGACAGATGGTTTTGTACAAAGTATCTCCTTCCATTTGGCCTGACACAGATTCTGGTGCTCAAGCTCAAGAGGTTTTCCAGCCACTGTTCCTTTTGGTGGAGTGGTACTGAATGAAAACCCTTTCCATTCAGGCTGCTCTCCTACCCTCAGAGCAGGCATACTCTTTGCCACAGACCAGCCCACTGAATTCAGACTTAAAGTCAACATATACCACAGGATCAAATTTCCAGTTGGAGGCTTGAAAAGAGAGTGGATGGAGCCTTACCTGGTATAAATGGCAGAAATGGGTTGAGTTGCTCTGTTAATGGACAAATTTCCCTGGGTGCTTTTAGGCTCCCATTTGACTAAGGATCCTGATGGTGTGGCCTCTGCTGCCTTGATTTTGCTACCTCATATGAATCTATTAAAGTTCTCTTCCCATATTTTAGCTCACTTCTGACCCCTGAGAATTGTGCAAGGTAACTGACACTTTATGTTAACCATTTATGAAACTGGATATATTTAAGAATCCTTTTTTTCTTTTTTAAACGACTCTTTTAATGAAAGATTTAAATGCGCTATAAAATAATTGTGAGAAAGAAAATTGGCTATGTATACTAAGTTGATGTGCACCAGGAAAAATTTTTGGTGTTCCTATTCTATCTTAGGGAAAAACATAAAATGTATTTTTTTTTTCTGTATCTCTAGTTACTCTCCTTTCTTTTGGAGTTGAGGCACACTTGAAACTTCACATTTCAATGTTATAGTTCCTTGATGATGAACCTTCACATTTTTCAGAATGTTCTCAATGAAATGGAATCACTTCCTCATCTATCTTTGGCTCATCTTTGGAATGGCTTCAAGATGTAGGCTAAACATTCTTGTTTTCCCTCAGTTTTATTTGTCATTTAGATATTTGCAAAAACCAGTGCTCTTATTAATAAGTTTAATAACTTTGATTTTATATACATGCCCTTGCTTATAAGCAGCTTTTAAAAACAATAAAATAAAATTTTCTTCATAGCAAAATCATGTAAGAAGTCTTTCATGGCCTGCGCAGCGCGGTGAGCTGGCGCAGCAAGATGACGCAACAAAGCGAGACAAGCAGACACAGAAAAACGCACAGCAAATGGACACAGCGAGCACAAGCAGCAAGGGGGGGATTAAAAAAAAAAAAAAGAAGTCTTTCATTCTTTCTTATTTTGAATAGACATAAAAGCATCAAATAACATTGGTGGATAAACAGTAGAACATAGGTCAACTATTTAGTATACCATAATAAATTATGTGAACATAAAATTACTACAGAAGTAATTTTATCTGTACTAAGCCATAAGTATTAACTAGGGTAAAGTTATCTCCAGAAGTGATATGGTGAAAAAAAAAAAAAGGGAAAAAAGCTGACATATTATAGAATAAGCAGTGGATATGAACTCTACTCTAGAATCTTATAATAACAATTTAGGAGGAATTTCAAAATCCATTATATATAACATATAATGAAAGCTTCAAGGTTCGTTTTGAAAAGCTTCTTGACATTTGCTTATTTCATCAGAAAAATCAGACAACCATAAGATTTTTATAATGGGTTCTTAATTGTACTTAATATGACTACCATACATGGAAGGCATATAGCTCCCATGTATTTATACCAAAATATCATGAAAACTGTCGGGCATATTAAAAATATGCAGGGTCTACTTTTGTTTTGTAAAATTGTCGAAAATTTGTAAATAGCAAGGGTGACCTCCAGTGTGCAATAGGTTTATGCCATTACATTTTTCTATATCAGAAACTGTGCATTGGTCTACTCCAATTGTCTAAGAGTGCAAAAGGTAAGGGAAAGGGAATTTTTTACATCAAGATGAGTTTGTAAGTTCAAAGCAACAGCTTTGTTTTGTTTTTCTGAAGCTTAGGTTGTTGCTTGGAACCTAAAACACAAAGAACACTAAAGCAGGGGAAAACAATCTGTGACTAATAAAAGTTATAAACTCTTTTTCTTACATATGATCTGATTAGGGTTTATAATTCCTTAAAGCTTTGACAAATTTACATTTTTTTAAATGAAAATTCAAAACCATTACTTTTTTAAAGCGACACACTGCCACGCAAATAGTGAAACTACCTGACGTAATTTCATACACTGATGCTGACACTTACACCAAATAACAAACTAACACTGACAAAAACTGAACTTAAAAAGCTTTTTAGAAAGTCTTCAAGATCAGAAGCTTTTCACTGTAGATAAAATTTCTTTCTATGAAAAGCTAATGGCTTGCCACATTGTATAATATAATTTCTATTTGTCTCTAATCTCGACACAATAAAAACCATTCACACGAAAAGAAAGAGTATGATGTTTTCCTCACAAGCCAATCCAACAACACTCACTTCATCTTTTACAGTGTAAAAAATACAAACCTACCAGGGAAGTCTTCATTACAGAATTTATTTATATATTTTTTTACTTGCTAAACAACTGAAACTTTGGGGGCGGGGTAGGATGAGGGGATGGGGGTGATGAGGTTTCTTTCCAAAGAATTGTGTTAGTAAAGCATCAAGTTCTGCCTTGGCTAACCAGACCACACAAAAGATCTAATTATATGGGTGCCCACCAGAGTTCCTGCCTGTCAGAGTCACTGTCACTCAGGCACTGTCACTCTTACCATTAGGCATGTCTACTTTCAAAGGTCTATGCCTTGGACGTTAAAAATTTGCTCCAGGCTGACTCTTCGCATAAAAGGTATAAGGCTCAGAATGAACTGTTTTTTATGAATGTTCATAACAATCAGTATGGACTTCTTAAATTCCTAGACAGGGAAAAGTGTAAATAACTGTGTGTGATCTTGTTTGCTTATGCAATTTATAATATACAGCATGTGTGTGTGTAAAATGTTTATTGCTAATAGGATATAATTAATGTATTACTTAAAAATCACATTGGTGATCATATGCTGTAATAATAAATTATAAACTATGAAATTACCAAGTAAGGTATAACCTAATGAATGGTAATTATTCCTTTGGACTTGTTATGATGTATCATGTCAAGAGTCTGTACACTACCTGCTAAGAAATGCCTGATCAGGCCCTGGCATGATGGACCCTAATGGCTCCAAAGGAGCCATTATCATCTATTGTGTCAATATTTTGTGTGCTAAAGAGGATCCACAGAAGAGTTCTAAACAAGGCCTTTGCATATCAGACAGTAATGATGACTCAATCTATTATGTCAATAATATGGCGCAAAAAAGTCATTCTCTTGAATTTACACAATTACAGGCATAGGCATGTTTTGTCAAAGATCCACTTAGAATATTCTTTGAGTACCCTCAGAAGATAGCATCTTTCAAATACCACCATAATACTTTTTTTATTCTAAAATTTTGTTTTGAACGCCATTTAAAATGTGACAAATTAATACTTTAAAAGGGTTTGGAGCAAAAATTAAATTTACCTGACCAAATTATTTTCACAAACTCCTCAAGTCAAATTAGATTCTCCAGGCTCCCCCAGAATATTTCAGATAACTCTGTGAATAAAGAAGATATCCTTTACATTCCTTCCTGAAGGAAACGAATCAAAATTATCAATGCAGCTTTGACCTTAATTCACACCAATACATGTAGATACCACAAGGGGCTCAGCATTGAAAAATATATAATATAGTACTGATACATTTTACATTTTCTAATCAAAAGGAGGAAAAATTGAAGGCAAGTATCAGATTCCATGTTTATTTTTTAAGATATAATATATGATTACTTTACCTTTGGAATAAAGGATGTGATTAGGATTATACTTTATTTAAAACATCACTCTTGGAATGTTGATTACATTTTAGATACTAAGAGTTATTAAATGATGCTTAAGAACATAGAGAGGTATTTGTAAAATAATTTGCAAGCAAACAACTCATGATATATTATTAAATTATGGTTCAATCTTTAACTTCTTTCAAAGATGCATTTTAAGACTTGGGAGATGAAAAAAAATTTTTACGGCATAATAGGAATAAATTGAGTTCTTAGTTATTTATTGAAAACCTGTACTGGCAAAATGCCGCATATATTCATGTACTAAGTTGAAGATCAAGAATTTTTAAAAATAGCATCAGATACCACACATTTAAAACAGGAATTCTAATGAAATATCCTTTTCTGTAATTTTATACAAATCGATTAAGTATCATAAAAAGTGGATATAGAGGTCTTTTTGTTATTGATTTTTAAGAAATAGTTTCTCAGATGTGACAGACATGCCTAGATTTTTGAGTAAGAGTTTTTTTTTTTTTAAATCTTGGCTCAGTTCTTATAAAGCCATATTTTGGCAAAGTCGCCAAGTTCCTTAAATGAAGATCTTCCCCCACCCCCTTCTGGGTGTCAGGAGACCATTTTAATTCACTCACCAGCCAAATTCTCAAAGGGACTGGTATATATGGTAACATAGGAGCCAATATCCTAGCTATCAGTTTTCATACAGCCTAGCTGGACCTTTACATTACGGCTGCCCCACATTTATTGTTCTTTCATTGCATCTGTCAGCACTTCCTGACAGCGTATTATGGAGCACATGGCTACAAAGTCAGTATCAATCAGTCCACGATCATGCAGATATAAGTAGCAGACTATTGATAATGGGCCTTAAATCAGATCATCACGGTTTCAGCAGAAGATTCTTAAAAGGCAGCAATCTCACGGGAACTCTTACTTGCCTGCTCCTGTTACAAACCCTATAAAGCCAGTTTATACTACCTACCACCCACAACTCTGAAGGAAAAAAAAAAAATTGATCTTTTAAATACATATATACATACTCCCATAACAAATTTCACCATGTAAAGTGAAGCATGAAAGCAAAGGTAGCAATTACTACAACTTTTTGCTCTCTCTCTTTTAAACAAGGTGCAGAAGTAATAAACGTTATCTCCTCTTACTCTAATGTACTCCTCCATCCCACCACCACCAGTCCCACATACACCTCACATTGATAACAGCAGTTTTGTTGTGCTTTAGAAATATTTTACTCCAAAAGCATTTCAACTTGATATGGCCATTTAACAAGAAAAGTGAGAGAACTCATAGAGTTTAGAGGTGTGCCTCACCAAACTCAAGGCACCACGTTAAAAACAAAGGCGTCTAATTTTTCCCAGACATAAATAATAAAACAAAACCAGAGTTGCATGCAAATTTAGTAACATAAAATTTAAGGTGATAAACAGAATGGAGGCTGGCTTCTTGTTTAGTATTCCTTAGTTATCACCATAATTGCTGCATGTCTGTCATCACTAGCAAAAGAAAAAAGTGTCTTTCTCAGCTGCTCCCCTGCTTGTTTTGTTCGCTGTATTCTTGTAAAGTGGGAGAAAATAAGTGTCATTTAATGAATAGTGCTATTCTTTGTCTGACAGCTTCATATCTGTTAGGTGTAGGAGGCCTCGTACTTTCTTTTTCTGATAATGTTTTTGACAGTGTGCTAAATTCCTCCCCCAAAAGACTGGCCTGTATATTCTGCTAAAAGGGGCTTCATCTATCCTGAATGGGTGCCCTCTTTTAACCCCCTTCAGCTTCTGTTCTTACATTAATTGAGCTGATCAGATTGAGCATATGAATTTGTCTTTGATGTATTCGTATGTTTAGTTGACGTTGCTCTCTCTCTCATTGGCAGCGGACAGAGCTCTCAGACAAATAGGACTGTTGCCATGGTAACAGGCAATAGCTAGGGATCTCTTGAAAAATATTTTTATTTCAAAATTCAAACTGGAAAATTCTCACTGGATATGGTTCTCAGTTCTAAATGTGTCATATCTAATGATGAATGCAATTAGGAATCCCATCAGTGTTTTAAATAATAAATTAGCCTAATTTTCCAGGCCTGGCATGATGACATACAAATACTAAAAAGGCGTCTTCTTTTTAAAAATCCATGACAAAGGACTTATTAATGACTTTTGTTCTTAGGATTTCAAATTAAAACTGATGGTAGGTTAATGATAACGCTTTCTGTCTGCTGAAAACTAGAGGCCTCGAGGTAAACTTATTATTATTTTTTTAAGAAAACACTTCAAGCTACTCTGATATTTGGTTCATTTCATTTTTAAAAAGCAGGTGTAGAAATCCTTCTCTAAATGTTGAAAGCTATAGCAGTTGGGAAATTCTCAGTGGGTAAAAAATGCCCATAGCCATTTTTAATTACTGAGCATGAAAAGAAGGAATGGATGGTGAACGTAAGTTCCACAGACCACTATCATCTTACAATGGTGGGGTTCTCAAATGCATACCGTGTTATTTGAAAGGCAAAGAAGAAAATAGAAATAAATACTTCAGTATAGGACATAATTTTCAGTTATTTTTAAAACAATTTATCCATGATTACACAATTCCAGCTATATTAATTATTGCTTCCCCCAATCACACCATGTGGGGCTTTGAGAACAATGGAAATCTCCGTACTGCTGGACAATCTCAAGGATCTAATGTAATGTGTAATCACATTATAAAGAGAGTTATTAAAAACAAACATCTCTCCTCCTTAAACTTTTAAATTCTTTTAGCATTGTTCAGTTCTTTGACATCTGTTATGACTGTGTTATTTGTTAAATGCAGAACTTAACTTTTTGATATAAACAAGCTGACAGTGGTGCTACTTTATTTAATTCTGAGTTAAAACAGTCAATATGATAGCATCAAGATAATCCATGCATACTTTGCGTTTGTCTGAGAAAAACTGATCTAACTCAAGCTTTGGACACAATATAATGAGCAAAGAGGTTAAATTAAATTCAAATGTCAATGTATGTCCACAATACTCGAATCTCCCCGTGTCAAATAGGGCTTTTGCATAGGTACATTTAATAAATCATATTTAAACAAAAGATAGAAAAAATTTAAATGTAAGATTTTAGCAGCTGCTAAATTCTAAAATTTTATTATTTTTATATAAAAATTATATTACTATGGTCTAAATAACATATGAATTTTAGATGTTTTATTCTAGGTTCTACTAAAACCACCTGAAATATTACTTTTTCCTCAAAAATTGTCATGCAGTATTTCCTATAAATGAAAAAACTGTTTGGTGAAAAACGGCAGGGGGTTAGCAAAAAATGTTTGTTTCCATTGGTAAATGAACATTTTCCCCTTAACTCTAATTTCTAATCTATTTCACAAGAAATATCCATAGTAAAGACAGTAAATCCAAATCTACTTAAGAATTCACATTGATAGTGTGGACTCCCAAAACTCTACTGGAAGGTGAGCACATACCTGGGCTGTCCAGGTACAAACCTCACCACCACTGGCTGCCCTGAGGCTCATACAGAAACTGTTTGCTCTGATTGAAGAGGATAAACTTCCTTATTGAAGGAAGCTTCAATTAGGCTTTAGATGCTCCTCTGAGGTGCAGTAGCATAGGCTCTCAAAGTGATTAAAAACAATTTTTAAAGTTTCTTTTCTTTTAATTACAAAGATAATTCATACTTACTGCACAAAAGCCAAAAAGTATAGTGAAAGTGCCCCTTCACTCCATCCCCAAAGCCAACCACTCCACCTTAAGTGAACCACCATCTTAAAGCTATAACAACTGGTTATACTTTCTTTCAGAACTCTATTAAAGGCATTTTTGAATACACGGAGTTTCATTTACCCTCTGCCTTATGACTCTTGATGATAAGTGATACAAGAAAGAAGGAAAAGAAAGAGAACAAGAAAGCTTTTCTCTTTCTTTTTCTGGCGCCTAAATTAGAGAGTAGGGCATGATATATAACACTATTTTTCCTCTCAGTCAACAACAGTCACCACCCTGGGGCGGTGAGGAAGTGACCAGTAAGCACTCAATTCACGTGGTTCTTTCTCCACCACTGAAGAAACCCTCTAAGAGCCTGGAAATCACAACCCTCAGAACCCTCGTCCTCTCGTCTCCATCGCTTCCGTGATGTGACTAAGGATTCAGGAGTGGTAGTACACACTCCTCACTGGAGTACCATATTGCCATGTTGAGTTGTAAAAGGAAAGCCCTGCCTTTAAGTATTTAAAATATTTTGAAAATACAAAGCATCACGATGCCAGTTTTTTCTCTTGCTCGGCACTGCACGGATCTCCTCCAAATACAGAGTGCTCATTGACTTTGGCGCTCAATGCCTAAATACGTTCCACAAGCATCCAGCAAGACAAATGGAAACTACACATGTTGGTACTGAAACCTATGTTGCATTCCACGACTCTTGGAATATAACTTAAACACAATTTACCTTGGAGAACATAAGGCAGCATGGAGTAGTGGAAAGAGACCTGAGTTTGGAATCAGAACGACAGGGTCAGACATGTCTCACTGGCACCCAGACCTTAAGTGACCTCCCTGAGCCTTAGTGCCTTAATCTATAAAATAGGGACCAGGATATCAGCCCTCCTCCTAGGGTTATTGTGCAGTGAAAATGAGAACGAATATGTGAGTGTTTTAAAACATACATAGATTTTTCTTGAACCCTATACTCTATATTTTAAAAATTACAATCAAACATATTAATTTTGCCATGGAAGTTACAATTATCCTTAAAAATCTTTAAATTAATAATTATCAATCATGGATAACTAATTTAGTTTTATACTGATAGTGTATCATGTTAAAATACAAAACATTAATTCTAAAAAATCTTACTTCTATCATTTTAAAAGTATGAAAAATGATTTATTTTTGCCAAATATTAAATTAGGCCAGATTGCCAAAAATACACAAAGCAGTTCCTAAACTGTAAATTTTGCAAATTCAGGATTATATTCTGAAAGTTGATTAGTAAATTGCTTATTACTAACTTGGAATATATTTTCTCATAGAAACAATATTAATATGATGTGGTGTGTTCCAGGCTACCCCAGCAAAAGTCCATTTAACCCATAATTTACTACAGAGATTAATAAACATTCATGGACAAGACTTTCTATAGAAAATACACATCTATTGCTAAAAGCAGACTGGTGACCGTGTGCTTTTCTACTCATTTTTGAAGAGTTGGAAATATAGATGGTACAAGGGTCAGACTTCTGAGGGTATAGAGAATAGATGCAAATTTATTTACTTTCAGAGGAAAACCCAGACTCAAAAGATCAAGAACAGGAATAAAGAATGAAGGTAGAGACTATATATGCTATTTCCTGGAAAATAATAAGGGGTCAATACTTACTACCCAAAACAACATTAAATAGAAGAACTAATAAGCAGGATGGGATTTGTGGGAAGACAGTGAGCAGTTAGGCCAGGACCAGGAATGTTGGCTCAGGGGCAGCAGTGGTAGGTGGAAAAAGAGTAGAAGCTTAAGAGGATATCTTCTTCCTAATACCACTTCTTGTCCTGGGTTAGCCCTGAATTGACACTAGGGCAAAGTGAGATGCACTATGAGAAACCTGGGCATAAGGAGGGTATGTTTCTGTAAGTGGTAGTATCAGGGTTCAGACTAACGAGGGAGAGAGGGAGAAGAAATAAGCCCAGGTGTAGGTGTGGGGACTGGAAAGGAGAGGGATACCTGAAGCCATGGGCTGTTTATAAACATATGTGATCTAAGAGACAAAAGTGAGGATGACTCATCGGGGAGGTGGAGAGCAGTGCTGATCATTCTCTCCCTCTTGAAGTCCTTTCTTCACTCAGTTGTCAGGATACCACATTCTCTTAGTTTTCCTTCTATTCCACTGACCACACTTTCTCAGCTTCCTTCACGGGCGACTCCTCTTCCCAACTTCTAAACATAAGAGTATCCTGGGCCTTAGATCTCAATCCAAGGTGATCCTAGCCAGTTCCATCATGATTTAAATACCACCCATATGCTGGTAGCTACCACAGTAATGTCAACCTCAAGCTTTCTTCTGAGTGCCATTTTCTCATGTTTAACTCCTCCTTCTCCCAGATGTCTTAAAGGCATATAAAACACAGATCTGGCATCTTCAAAATAGATGCCAAAGTCCAATCACCTCTAACCACCTCTACAAACCTAATTCCAGCTAGAACTATTGTTACAAATTCCTAATTTTTCTCATTACTTCCATTCTTTCCAATCTTCGCATCTATTCTTCTCATAGCAGTCAGAACAATGTTTTCAAGGTATAAATCAATTCTATACCTCCAAGCTCAATACCCTCCAAAGGCTTGCTATCACACAAAATCAGAGGCCCTATGTGATCTGGCCTCTGGTTATCCCTCTGACCTTGTATTCTTCCTCTCTCCTCTCATTCATTCAGCTCAGTCATAATGGTCTTTTTGCTTATTCTGTACCATGTCAAGCTTGTTTCTGTCTCAGGGTTTTTGCATATGCTATTCCCTCTGCCTGATGTGCTTGTTCCCAGACATTGTCATAGTGTGCTCCCTCAGGTCAACCAAATATCACTTTCTCATGGATGCCTTCTCTGGTTGCTCTGCCTAAAAAAAATCACCTATGCCCAATAACCTTTGTGTTTTACTTTACTTCATAGACTTTACTTCACAGCCTGACACTGTTTTATATTTATTTTTCAGTTTATTGTATGCTTTCTTACAAGATAGATTTTATGAAGGTGGGGAATTTGTCCAATTTGCTTTCTACTGGCCCCCTAGAGCATAAAATAGTCCCAAACCACAGTAGGTACTCAGATATATGTATGTTAATTGCTCATTTTGACATCCCAAACCTTTCATGTTTTATAATGGAAAAATACTAGTTGTTCAAACTGACACATAAAAATCATATTTTCAAAGAAAAATGTTACATGGATTTTTTTTTTAAGGAGGTAAACCTCGTACATGCAAAGCAGGCACTCAACCAGTGAGCTAGAACCACTTCCCTGTTACACGGATTTTCATCCATATTTCAGAAAATAATTTGCAAGATTATTTATCTGATAATGGTTTTCAATACCAGTTGGATTTTTCAAAATCAGTTAAGACTTCCGAAAGTAAATATTTTCTAGAATTACATTCTAGGAGAGGGAAAAATGAAAAGGCAGACAAATTCTTTACTCTTATATTTTTAAGATGTGTTGTGCAATTTAAGAAGTAATTTTGTAACTCTTCCTTGAGATTTTGTTAAATATTTTACTATTTGACAGTTTGTGTCACATTTTTTTCACACTATATCTGGAACTATGAACCAAACTATAAATGGCCTGCTACTATGATCTAAAGTAGAAAAAAATTTTCAAGATAAGGAGTTTGTTTCTTTTAACAGGGTTAAAACTCCCAAACGTAACTGGCTATTTAGGAGGAAGCATTGTGAATAAGTGCTATTTTAGAACCAATGAAAAGTTAAAAAAGTGAATATTTTATTCATTTATCTGATATACTCAAAGTCAGTGACTATTTTAAATAATTTAAAAATATAACATGAATACTAATATCAAAATATCTGATATTTATAGAGTACATATTTTGTGCTAAGGTACTGCTTGAAGTGCTTTATTTGGCCAACTCACATAATCCTTGTAACGACTTCACAAAGCAGGGATTATTATTAGGCCCATATTATAGATGAGAAAACTAAGGCATTGAAAGATTGACTTCTGAGGTCACAGAGCTAGAGGGTGGAAGAGCTATTTGAATTTAAGCATTCTGGCTCCAGAGTATGTGAATTAATGACCATAGATTTGAACCATATACACTTTGCTTCACGATTCTGCCAGTGAAATGTACTTCAGTTAGCGAAATAGAATTTCTATATGCAAGGGATTCTCAGTAATTGGAAATTCTTTCCTAAGAATTTTACTTTGAAGGTAGCTAATCACCCTTTGCCCTGAAAATGTTACTTGTGCAGTTTATTAACACATTGCACATCTTCTAGTTGTCTTCAATCCTTTAAAATTATATTTGTAAAATCACATTTAACAGAAAATAAATTTTAATTAATAAATTTAAAGGCATATAATTCCTAGAAAAGCAAGGTTTTTGTCATAGAAAATTAAGTTAAAATTAGTGTAACTTATTAAATTTTACTATTAAATTTCTTATTTCCTACTCTGAATTCCAAACAAACTACAGGCATCTTCCCAACACACAGATATTAATTTAAGTTTGTTTTTAAATAATTTAGATAGGTCAAAAGCCTTGCAAAAATTTCCAGTGGCATGCTAATGATGAACTCTGCCTTTAGGATCTTAGAGATTGATTTCCAACAACTCTGAGATTACTCTCAGTGAAAAGTAGAAACCAAAGAGAAAAAAAATTTTTTTTTCAGAATTTAGAACTCTTTTCAGCATTAATGCATATGTTCTAAGCCGCATTAGGCACTTTCTTATCCACCTACCTTTTCATACCTTAAAGTTCTGTGTCAGTAATGTTTTCCTTTTTAGGTAGACCAAAAACAATAGTTTGCAATAATTTAAAGGGTACCCAAATTACTAGAAACTAAATCAAGGCTACCTATATATAATGTAAAATGTAAATGCTAAAGAATGCCATCATCCGTTAAATACATAGGCTAATAATTTTTTAAATCACTCTAAATTTCCTGTATATTAGATTGTTGAACACTCTGCATTCTACAGGCATGCTTTGGATTACAGCTGTAGCTCTAAAATTACCGAAACTGTAATTCTCTTAATATTTAAATAATATATTAAATTTTAATTTTCAGCACCTGGAAGGATCTGTTTGCATGCCAGTAAATAAGGTAGTTGGGTCTGGAGCTTCTATGCATATGGGACACAAAAACAACCTATCACAAATAATTATGAAGCTAGAGCAGCTGTAGTCGCCACAGTACATGGTTAAAAATCAGGTCAAAGTTGCTTGATTTCTTTTCCATTTTCAAAATACCCCGTGCGTAAATTCTGCAGTGTTTATACCTTTCTATCTTTCACATTTTGTAAATTATTTATTGTAACTGATAAATCAAAGATGGGAGTGGAAAGGGTTGCAAGGGCAACTTGTAATTTTTTTTAAAAAATCGGTCATGTTAAAAGAAATAAAGCTCCTGATTTCTCAGGTTCTTTAAATGGCTTTCATAAACATGCTGATCTAAAAGCATATGTATTTGTTAAATATGTTTGCAGGAAAGAATACGTATTTTGTGAATAAACAAAAATGCTACAACATAAAGTATATTTACAGCTCCACGTATATGGCTTTCCAACATGCATTGTGTGTGTACAGTATATGAATCTAAATATAGATACACACATACATCATTAACAAAATGTTCCTCAATGTATTCTATTTTTTTTTCAAATCTTGATGCCATCTGGTCCATGTACAAAAGAAAAATATAAGAATTATGAGTTTTTCATTCATTAAATTTGAACAAATTACTGGGGGAGGGGCCTAGTGAATTGAAGATTCAAAACATTTTATACTTTATATTCTTTCAGTCACACCTAAGAAAATAAAAACTTCTTTAGCAATGTCTTATATAGATACAGTTCCTAAGTTTGCAACTCTACTCAGAATTGGATGTATTAGATCTTTCCTCTTCCATCT
The DNA here is from genome assembly GCA_029593785.1 of Cabassous unicinctus. Taxonomy (NCBI): domain Eukaryota; kingdom Metazoa; phylum Chordata; class Mammalia; order Cingulata; family Chlamyphoridae; genus Cabassous; species Cabassous unicinctus. The sequence goes on from JAQZBX010026159.1 coordinate 14,336, forward strand.
CTCAGAATTTCTAATCTACTTACTTGGAAACAAAAACTCAAGAGAGGGTGGTACATCTTAGGATTTTTTCCATCACTTTAGTGAGATTCACATTGCTTTTCCCAAAAGGTCTAGATAAAAAGAAAATTAATTTGAAAAGTGTATTTAGTAAAAGGATGGCAATGGAAAGAAACCCTTTTCAAATCAAAACTATAATTGCTTTGAGTTATTTTTAGATTTCCAATCAGATTCTTGGATATGGAAAAAGGTCTAAATGTATGTTTTTGGAAAGCATCTAATGACATCCTGCACCTGATATTTAGAAAAAAAAAAATTAAGAGTTTTTGTTGGAGGGAAAGATGGGGATTAGGGGGTAGGGAAAAAAATGTACAAGAATTTATACACTATTACCTTCAATCATTTTGATGCAAGTCATTCATACCACCACCATGCTAACAAGACATCCAATTTACTAAACAATGAATACTGAAAATACATTTAAAAGGTACAAATGACTGTCCAAAGAATGACACTGAAAAATATTAAGTAACAGCTCTACCTCAAGATAAGCCTCACCATTAAAGAGTTTTAATGAAGAGAGCCTTGAAAGGCTAAATCAGGAGGCATTGATTAGATTGCCTCTAACTTTGTGTTTTGACACCTTCGTCTTTCGTGGCATTATATTGTCTCTGTGCATCTTACAAAGGAAGCATTTTACCAGGCCCACACAAGAACAGGAGACAGCAATGCTTATAAAAGAGACTGTCAAGGGTGTGAGCCAAAATGAGTCTCATTTGGATTTCAAGTGAAGGAAACTCCTAATGCATTTCATTACAATGTATGCGAACCTTTGAAAAGAAGGATGGATTGGGATTCTCATCCTTATTAATTTATTGAAATGGATTCAGTTTTTTTTTCTTGTATATCAAGAGAGACCATGTGTTTCAAGCAAGGTAACAACATTATAGTCCCAATAACCAAATATGCTATGATTCAGTATGCTTTTCTGTGAGATAAAGAGGACACAATTTTCTAGATAATTGGGATTTGAGTTTAAAAATAAATCCTACAATAGCATGGCAACAAATAAATATTCTTTGTTACTATCAGTTTTAAAGATATGATCAAGCTGCTATACAATACAGGGATTGATTCAGTCTTTGTTACCAGAGCAGGCTTTTTACCATTTGAAATCCTATTTTCCCCCTTCCTACTGTCATTCACATATTGACTTTTTATTTCATTGAGGAATTGTGTGCATGATGTAATTAGGATAACACCAATGAAAGTCATATTTTATTAAAAGATACTGAAAAGAGAATGAGACAAAATTATAGCATTTTATGCACTGTATTGCAGTCTACATATACTTTTCTTCTTAAGAGTGTTCTAGTCATCAATACACCTATTAGGTAATTCACAGTTAAAAAAAACATGCTTATATTTGACTGTCTCCCCAGCTTTACTAGAATGATACATGCCATTCAAAAAATTCCAATCCCTAACCACAGAGAAATGCCATGATCTAATGCTCTTAGACATTTAAATAATTTCATAAATCTACAGGATTACAAATATAAGACATATGCTCTCATTGCTCTTTAACACCATTAACATTTAGAGATGATTGATTATGTTATACCAATAACATTCAGTGAATTCAAAGCTGATCTATTTTTTATGTAAATCATACAACCTGCTAGTCAAATTAAAGGTTAAATATACATAAAGTCTTAGAATAAAATAGAGATAATCTTTCACATAGAATATGGACCCAGGATATACATACTGAAATGTAACAGGAACCTCATATTCATAGGCTTCCTACTAATTAAGTCCAGAAAAACAGCATAAGCATGTCTTCATTATATTGTTATGCACTTTATTTCAAATAGGAATAACATATCCATGGTAAAGTAGAATTACAAAATGCATACCTTGAAAACACAATCAGAAATAAATACGTATTTACAAACTTGGAAAGAATCCTCTATAAACAAATTCATATTCATCATTTAAATTTTCCCACGGATGTGACTATAAAAATAGGTGTGGTTAGAGTACATATAAACCAAATATTCTACATGTTGATATGTGTATATATGCAAATATTTTTCAAAGCAAAAGGAAATTATATACAAAAATTCTAACAGAAAAATCTCGATTAACTTAAGCATATGATTATTTTTATAAGAAATTTTACACATCTCCATGCAACTCATACAATAGAGGAAATTTTTTATGAATTGTAATTAAATTAGAATGATGCATGTTTCTTATTTTTATCTTGACAGTTCTTGTATTCTCAAGCAGAGCCCATTACAGAAAAATATACGGCAGGATACTTGTTGAATAATGTATTTCAAGTACTTAACATTACTGGGGAGTTGCCTCAGATCTACACATGAATACATATTTTGGCCTTAATTTTCATTACTACATTTCTTCAACGGAATATATTTTATAATCTACTTACAAAGCAGCTAATATCAGAGTTTTTCCCAGGACATAACAAAGGTAATAATACTACCTTTATGATATAAACTTTATGACATTCTGAATAAAGCTGACAAGTACAATATTTGATCCATAAAATAAGTGATATACTTATGTTAATTCTCCTTTTTAAAGATATTATGTGTTGCTCCATTTTTTTGACAAGGCTTCCATTCATACGGCGACATGTTGAAAAACACTATATTTTCCCTCAATAAGGAAAATCACTTTACCCACTATCATGCTTGTTCTGTCTCAATAAAAAATCAATCATCAAATGCTTGCTTCCAAGTTTCACTTGTTAAACTGCCAATTTATGCATACAGTTTGGCTCAGCAGAAATTTACTCAGCACCATTTCTTTCATTATTATAATTTTGTACATCTCATAAAATGCTTTAAACATAAGGGGTAGGGGAAATGACAAAAGTTTATGTGTTTCTCTACACAGCATTTAATGCCATAAAGAATAGTGGTAGGATATAGTTCCAAACCATCATTTTTAAAGAAAAAGAAAACTATATCGTTTCTGTGGTTTTTCAAAGTAATAAAGGCTTGATTGATCCCACTGACTAAGGCAATTGAATCGGTTGTCTAAATGGTAGTAACGTCAATGTCAGATATGTGGTTATCTTTTCATCTTGGCCCATTCTTGAATGTAAAAATCAGATGTTTGAAGGACATTTCACTGACCTGTTATGGCCTCTGCAACTCTCAAACACAATACTAGTATTCCTTATATAAGTGCCACATTTTGGATAAAAACTGTTTCATCAATGATGCCTTTGCGACATCTGGCGGTCCTAAGGATATATAAAAATTACCTTTTGTTTTTCCAAATCTATCAGTACTTGAAATTCCAGTCCAAAAGCCTTTGATACCCCCTAGCGGGGGTACAAAAGCACTCTGGCCTGTAAACTAGGATGTGGACTACCATGAATCCATATGGTGCAAAAGGTCACAAATCTTGAGATGTGGTGACATCATGACAATAAGACACTTTCTAGACAGAAGCTGAGCCATTTTGAATATAAAAAGGGCCCTGATCACATGTTCTCACACATTTAAAACTATGGAGAAAAAGAATATGCTAAGTGCTTTATGCAGAAGCTGAACACTGGTGCTTGAGGGTACCTATAGTTCTCACACTTAAGGAATACTACATGGGGATTTCCGGCAATATTGCTTTAAATGATCTAAGAACCTTGGTTTTTACATTATAAGTCGATGCTCAGTAAATGTTAATAAGGGAGAAGTGACTGAATCACAGGGTGGATGTTTCTATACACTCTTTGGTTCTTTTTTAAATTATTAATCCAGCCATTCTGAAGCTTGCGCTACATGCTTCTGTCCTGATTTTTATTTCCAGGAAAGTATAGAACTTGAATATGCAGAAGAAAAACACTGCCCTTTGGATTTTTATTCTTGTTCTACCGGTAATTCGGTATGAAGATGGGGGAATAAAACTCATTTCCATCTCTTCATTACACTCTCTACAGGTATATTTGTTGTCCACATTAAGAAATCATGACTCTGCTAATTCTTTGCTCAGCAGGAGAAAATTACATGCACTAGACAGTTGGTTTTTCATTTACTCTGAGTCTTTGGGAAGTAACACACTTGAGAGCAATAAGATCAAATTCAAAATACTGTGTTGATACCCTATTTTCAAACTTCTTTTCAAATTTGCCTGAAAATCTATATTATTTTGGTTATAAACTAATACTTTCAAGAAGTTTTCCAAAGAAAACAACCCATGCTTTCCAGATTTGACTTTTATAATCAATATTTAATATGTATCACATTTCTGATTTTTTCAAGAGATTAACAGTTTATAGACAGTCATTGTAAAAGTTAGTAGATCACTTCTCCTGACACAGTACTAATTTGTTGTATTTATGCATACATTACTGAGTTTCATTTAAAGATATTTCTATGTTTCATAACTGAATCAATTTATTATCATCTAAAAAGAACATGTGAAAGCTATCCCTATAGAAATAGGTTCTAATTTATATGCAATTGTAAAAATTACATGTATATTAAAAAGTCCTCAGGTGCCTTCCATTAACTACATGCTGCTCTGAGGATGGCAATAAATTCCTTTGCTAGTATTATAGGTTGAAATTTGAAAATAAATATAGATATCTATCTTTTAAAATTATTTCATGTTCTCCACTTTGGGAAATACATGGTCATATAAAACAATAAAGTGAACAGAGACTGATTACTGCACTCTTTTAATTAATTTTAATTGATTAATTGAGAAACTATTATAAGAAATAGCAGTATGCATTATTTTTTAAAAAGACATGAGGAAAAAAATAAAATGATCCATTATCACTGTATTATTTGCTGATATTTAGACTGCAACAGATGGTTTGAAAAATTATAAAGCAAAAAAAAAAAAAAAAGATTTCAATGAACTAAAATAACATACCAAATGCACTTTTGTATAATAAAATAAATATTACAAAGAAACCTAGAAAAATGACCACAGACATACCTTTACAATAATATAAGATCAATCTTTTGAAATGTTAACCCAATAATTTTGATCAAGAATAATACCAAATATACTTCTGTCTACAATTAGGTTTTAAATAAACAAACAAAAGTTTTAAAAATGATTATATACAGTTATAAAGAAACAAAGCCATAATTCTAGAGTAAATTTTAATTGCTTTGTTGGATCTGTCTTTTAAAAATAGATTCACAGGGATGTTACAGAGAAATTTTATAATGCAACTTCCAGTGGCCACACCAAGAATTGTTAAAATGAATCTTGTCTTCAACTCTCAGCACAAAGAAATGGAAATTTTGGCACTCTAAGTGTTTATTGAAGCTATTTTATTTTCAGAATGCCATGTTGGAAGGAACAAAAAGGAGAACCAGACACAGAAGGATTTTAAGAAGTGGTAAAATGAAATCAAAATAAGCAAACAACTGAAGATAAAAGATGTTAGATAAGGGAAGGTATTGAAGGAGATCCAACATAAGTGTAAGTGGTGTCCCTAAAGAAAAGAACTAAACAGATGGAATGTGAAAAATATCCAAAGATATAATTCAAGAAAATTTTCCAGAATAAAAGTAAGACTTGAATATACAGATTGAAAGACATGGCATTTCCTTGGCAAAACTGATACAGAATGATAAAATGAAGACATATGCTGGTGAGATAACTGATCTTCAAAGATGAAGAAATAACTCTTTGGCAGTTCAGGGGAAAATATTGAGTCACTAAAGGAGGGAAAAATAGACTGGCTCCAGAGCTATCTACAGAAATAATGGAGCTATGGCTACAATTCACTGAGAAACAAGATTAAGGTCTACCCTGATTCAGTTTGGCCTCATCTTAAAAGGATCTTTGAAGATCCTATTTACAAATGCAGTCACACCCACAGGACCTGGGCTTAGGACTTGAAGATCACATTTCCAAATGAGTTCACATCCAATAGGACCAGAGGTTAAGACATGAACATGTCTTTGTGAGGAACATTATTCAATCTACCCAAGTAGAATACTAAGGAAATAATGCAATGCAACTAGGCTGGTTCTAATCCTGAGAATATAATAATTATTTTGTATATGATTTTAAATCATGATTTTTCTATGCTTTGCATCACATAGCATAAAATATAGTATATTCCACTATTACATAGGGTCTTGAACACTTCCTGATATACATTAGGCGGACAATAAATATGTGTTGAATTAATTAATTTTGAATAGCACTGAAGAAATAGTCACATCATGATCAGGTTATTTCAAAAGTTGGAGTTAACCAAGTGAAGCAAAGTCAAAACCATCTTTATATTAGCATCTGATGGAACGCTTTGTTGATAATATGCACATTTATTTTAAAATGTGTATTTTAAAATGTAGAGTTCTGGTTCTGGGGAAAATGGAGTATGTCCACTGCACCTGATCTCTCAAACTGGTACAATTTAAAAACTCTAAATAAAACAAACAAAACAAAACAACTACTTAAGGACTATGAGAAGCAAACAAGACAGTATAGGGAAGGAAGTCAAAACTTGGACAAAAACCAATATGGTGACAATGAGTTTCCTAGTATTTTTCCTTCTTCCTTTTTGACCTTAAGTTAAGGTAGGTTAAATCAAGATCTCTGTAACAGGTGTAGTCAACAAAACTCATAGAGAAGCCCAGCATTTTGGTAAGATGATGGGGAAAAATAAAAGTCCCTGTGAGCCAGAGAGTACAAAGAACATTCCTGGTTTACCTCTTTTTTCCCTCTTCCAGTCTTGCACTGTAGCCAGCTATAGTTATGGATCTGCATTGTCTTGGTGGTGGCGTTGTGGCACCTAAGACCCTGGGAGAAACCCTGTCCCTCTGGATAGAGGAAATCAAGAAAAGAGATGCCTGTTTTTGTGTTTTTTTTCCAAGACTGCGAGTGTAATATCCATTATCTCGCTTCTTGCCACTTCACACCAAGGGCACTCTCAGGAATGCAGCACTGTATGACAATGAAGTAGGCTTAAATTCTGAGAGAATCTAACTTTTCTGGCCAAAAGACAAGGAAAAGGGGCCTTTGGAAGCCAGAGAGTATGGGGGGGTATCACTCAGGCTTACCCCCAAGCCGTGCATGCACAGAACACACCCAAAGAAACATAGCAAAGACTTCAAGAACTGAACTACAATATAAACACCACCCAGGTCCCAGACCAACCCCTTATTAGCTCATGTGAGGGTCAGACCTAAACAGCAGAGCAAAGGCCTAAAAACTGAACTCACATTGCAACCAACACCCACAGAAGGTGTGATAGAGGTTCTCCCTAGAATATAACACAGAACGTGGTTTGATTTCTTGCTCAAAGAAACTAAACAAAAACAAAAAACAAAACTAAACATCCTCCAAAGGATTTTAAAAGGACCCAAAGTCTCACAGTACAATATTCAAAATGCAAAATGTCAGGGTACAATCCAAACTTACTCAATATAACAATCAATAGATGCTAACCCCTAGATGACTTAGAATTATCAGATCAAGACTCTGAAGCAGTTGTTATAACAATGCATCCCAACATAAAAGTAAACACACTTAAAACAACTGGAAAGATTGAAATTACCAGCAGAGAAATACATTATCTGAAATAAAAATTTCACAGGAAAGGCTCAATAGAAGAATGAAAATGACAGGAGTTAGTAAACTTGAAGATAATTATGGTAGACTGAATAATGACCCCCCCAGATGTCCATATCCTAATCCCTATAATCTTCAAATATTAGTTTATATGGCAAGATGGGCTTTGTAAATAAGATTAAGTTAAGGATTTTGTGATGGGGAGATTACCCTGGATTATCTGGATGTACCTGATGTAATCACAAATGTCCTTATAAGAGGGAAGCAAGAGATCAGAAAAGACAGTGTGATGGCAGAAGCAGATATTGGAGCTGTGTGCTTTTAAGATGGAGGAAGGGGCCAGAAGCCCAGAAATGTAGGTCTACAAGTGGGAAAAGTCTCCTCTGGGGGGAGCACAGCCTTTCCTACACCTTAGCTTCGGCTCAGCAAAACCATTTTGTATTTCTGACCTCTAGAACTGTAAGAAAATAAATTTGTATTGTTTTAAACCAATAAGTTTGTGGTAGTTTGTGATAGCAGCAATAGGAAACTAATATAATAATCAATAGAAAGTATTCAATCTGAAGATCAGAAAGAAAAAAAAAAGATTTAAAAAGATTAACAGAGACTCAGGGACCTATGGGAAAGAATAGAAAGGTTTAACATTTGTGTCATTGGATCCCTAAAAGAGAGAAGAAAAAGATTGGTGGACAAAATATATTTGAAGAAATAAAGGCTGAAAACTTTCCAAGTGGAAAGACATAAATTTACAGAAATAAGAAGCTCACCAACTCCAAACAGAACAATGACAAATCATGCCCATATACATTGTAATAAAACTGCTGAAAACAAAAGATAAAGAAAAAAATCTTGAAAGTAGCCAGAGAAAAATGACACATTACATATAGGGGAACAACTATTGGCTTCTCAACAAAATTCATGGAGGCCAGAAGATAGGGAGATATCTATAAATCACTGAAAGAAAAGACCTGTCACCCCAGAATTCTATATTCAGTGAAAATATCTTTTAGGAATGAAGAAGAAATAGACATGTTCTCTGATAAAGGAAATTCAAGAGAATTTGTCACCAGCAGATCTACTTTTAAAAGAAATGCTAAAGGAAGTTCTTCCGGCTAAAGGGAAATGACACTGGAAGTCTGAAACTTCAGAAATGCAGGAAGAGCAACTCTGTAAATCTCTGGGTAAACAGAATAATTTTTGACATTCACATTTTTTTTTAATGTATGACTGTTAAAAGAAAAAAATCTTAACATCGGGAGGAGGTTTCAATGTATGTAGGTGTAATACATTTGACAACTATTAACAAAGTAGCTAGGGCAAATTGCTTATAACAACTCCTAGAACTCACTGAAAGCAGTATATTTATGATTATAGTTTTATTATAGTGAAAGGATACAAATAAGAAGAAATCAAAAGAAGAGACACAAAGGGTGAGGTCTGGGATGGTTTCAAACGCAAGCTTCTATGTTCTCTCCACATGGAGTCAAAATGTGTCACCTTCCTGGCACAATGATGTTATCTTCTCAATAGTGGGAGTTTTCTAGGATTTCACGTGTTCTGAGTTTATATGGGGTCTCATTATGTAGGCATGATTGATAGACTCAATGTCCAAGTGGTTGAATTCCCAGAGGCCAGGGAGGTGGGCTGATATGGGCTGATATGAGTTGACATGATGTGGCTCAAAGTCCCAAGCCCCTAATCACGTGGTTGGTCTTACTGGTGTGGCCAGCCCCCCACCCTAAGACTGCAGGTGTGGCTGGCCTCACCCTGATAGAGGTGTGGTCCTGGGCCCATCATAAACAACAAAATACTCTCCTGTCACAGGAAATTCCATAGATTCAGAGGTTGCTCCCCCAAGAATGGGGACAAAACCCAGCCAGGTTTTTCATTATATTACTAGCATTTACCAAAAACCCACCAATAATAGTATACTTAATGTTGACAGACTGAATGCTTTCTTTTTAAAACCAGGAATAACCAAGAATGGTCACTCATTCAACTTCAAAATGGTAGTCCCAGCCAGTGCAATAGTCATCTAGAAGAAATAAAGGGCATAAGAATTGTAAAGGAAAAATTGAAACTGTCTATATTTGCAGATGACATCATTGCTATGTGAAATATATTACGGAGTCCACCAGAAGCCCAAAAAAGTTTTACTAAACATTGGCTAATATCCAAACTTCCTATTGCTGTTCTTGAATGAAAACAAAAACAAAGGGAAAATAAAAAAATAAAAACTTCACTACCTATATTTTTAAGTCTAGCCTTTCTAATCATGATAATGGAAACACACTTCTTTTTAGGTGAGATCTTCACACTTAGAAGAGCATTTCTGCAAGGATTTTGGCATGTACTTTCATGTAATCTCAACAAAATCAGATGTATATCAGAAACACCAGATTATGTTGCTGTAACAAACACCAAAAAAATCTCAGGCACTTAGTTATTGAGCTGAATAAAATCAGGCTTTGTTCTGTTCCATTTATTTGTCAATTCTTGTATCCATTCTATACTTAAAACTATTATAGATTCTTGATGTACTTAATATCTGGTTGTTCAATTTCCCACACATTACTACTCATTCTCAAAACAACAGATACTTTAGTTGTATTGCATTATTCTCTAGCACTCTACTAAGTTTATATGATCATATTTTATTTAGTATTTTCTTTTTTATAGTTATCATTGATAGCTAGTTGCCTATAGCTTTTAAAAGAGATATCTTTATTAAGGCTTAGTTTCAAGGTTTAATAAAATAATTGAGTAGTTTTTTTCTCTATGCTCTAGAAAAGATAATAGAATTATTACCCTAAAAGGTTTAAGGATGGATATATAAAAATCATCTAGGTCTGGTTTTATGGTGAAGGTAACATTTAATATTTTTAATTTCTTAGATGATTCTCTTTTTAGATTTCTACATATTTTTGGCCAATTTTGGTGATTTACTTTTTTTCTAGAAAATTGTTCAATATGTCAAATCATTCACATTTATTTAAAAATAAATGAATACAATCTCCAATTTTAAATATCTACATCTGCGATCATGCTATTTCTATTAATTTTTTGTGTTTCCTCAATTAGATATACTTCCTTTTTATTAGTTCACTGATACATTCATCAACTTTTCTTTTGAAAAGCTTTTTTCAATTACATTGTTTTAGATTTATCTCTTGGAAGCAGAATATAGATGAATTTTAAATTTTAGCCCTACTTGAGGTGGATTTACTCCTGCCTCTTAAGCTTCCTTCCCTTCCCTTCCCTTCCCTTTCCCTCCCTTCTCTTTCCTTTTTTTCTTCTTTATGTCTTGGCTTCTTGGATGGAAAATTGGAAGCCCCATGGCCCAGAAGTTTGCTTAATTTGGCTAATATAATGCTTTAAAATACATGAATTAAAATGGTTTCATAAATAGTTTGCATACTTTAGATTCCCGTAGTCTATGCCATTCCCTATTTTCTTACACCATTCTGAATCACACATCTACTTTACCTTCTTTGACCTTAAAGATATTTTATTTATCTTCTGTAGTAAGGCAATAAAAATAAGTCAAATTTAAAATGTTATTAAAGGTCATATTTAAATATATCAGATATCTACTTAAACCTTGCTTCTCTAATTACTAATATCATATAGAAAAGAATCATTCCTTATTTTCTTGTATATGATGAAGAATATATTACCTCTGACACCACGTACTAGTTTTATTTTAATCTGGACTTTTAAGTGCAGTTTTTAACCACATAATTAATCTTTAAGAACAGTTTTTCACTTTTACATTCTAATTTATCATTACAATTTCCAAGGTTATTTATGAGTTTTAATGTTTAGTACAAGTCAATAATACTATGACATTTCCATTCTTTAGTTTTAATTTGTCTTAGAATTCACTAGTATACATTTTTAACAAATTTCTCCGGAAAATTACATGGTAACAATGATCTCTTGAAAAATGGAGATGGTCTTTCTATTGTGTTTACACTTAAGACAAAAACTATAGAATTCTGAGAAAATTATATTTCCCCTCAAATCTCCAAAGACATTGGTATTTGAATGTACTGACATAATGTATTATGGGTCTTACTATTTCAGAGATGTCTAAGATTTAATTGTATTGTGTATTTGCTACCAATTTTTTTTCATGAATGCTTTTCTTTAATCCATAAATTAAATGTGTAGCAAAGGGTGACCCCTAATAAGCCAGGCTTAAAAATAAAATATGGAAAAAACCTGAGCAGAGAGACATCCTGTCACACACCATTAGGGAGACAGATTCCAGAAATTTACTTCAGGCAAGTTACTAAATAAACAAAAACTTAAAAAATAGCAACAAGAACAATCCTAAGGGGAAGAGAAACAAAATCCAGATTTGCTATAATACATTTTTTAAAGTGTTGTGTTTTCAATAAAAAATTGCAATACATGCAAAGAAACAAGAAAATGTGACCCATACTTAGGGAAAAACCAGTCATTAGAAACCATCTCTGAGTGGAATCAGATGTTGGATACAGCAAAGATTTCAAACAACAATTAGAAATACGTGCAAAGAACTAAATAAAATAATGTTAAAATAAAGGACAATGATTAAACAGAGGATTTTAATAAGGAGATAGAAATTATTAAAAAACAAATAGAAATAATAGTGTAAAAATACAATAACTGAAATGAAAAATTTACTAAAGAGAAGATCTGAGAGAGCAGAAGAATCAGTAAACTTAAATATAGATCATAGATATTAATCTGAGTAACAGAGGCAAAAATGAATGAGTAAAAATGGAGAAAGCCTTAGAGACATCTGGGACTACATGAAGTATACCAGCAGACATGTAATGGGAATCCTAGGAGGAGAGGAAAAGGAAGAGAGAGAGGCATAAAAATGTTTGCAGAAATAATAGCCAAATATTTCCCAAATTTGATGAAAACCATTAATCTACAGACATAAGCAGTTCATTGAAAGTCATGTTTCATTGAAAGATCCACATCTAGACACATCATAGTCAAACTGCTGAAAGTCAAAGAGAGAAATTTTGAAAGCAGAAAGGGAAAGAGAGAACAAAATGACTCATCATGTACAGGAGAACCTCCTCCTTCTGGTCTCCATTAATTCTGATGAGGAGAAGGCCATAATTTTATTTACATTTGTTATTCCTTTACCATTTTGGAGAGCTTATACTTTATAATCCTGATTAAATTTTGCATTCGGTTTTTCTCTTTACTATAAGGATTTTAATTTATCATTGAATTATTAATCATTGCAGCTAATCAGAACTTAATAAGGAGGAATGGGGTATGTGGAATATTCCAGGGACTAGGCTTATACACAGATCATGATGTGGGAATGAAAACAGAGCATTTCCGTATCTGAAAGAAGGACATGGTAGTCTCGGGCATAAAAAGTGGCCTAGAATGAGAGAGGAACAAGATGAGACTAGAATCATAGGCAAGACAGTTCTTGCAGGATCTTGTAGGCCAGGTTTAGGATTGGGATTTTATTTTGGGTGTCTTAAGAAGGGTAACATGATCATATTTTCTCTTGTAGAGAGTAGAAAGGAATGGGTTAGGTGGATCAGTAGGGGCCAGTTAGGTGCTATGGTAGATTGAATTATGTGCTTCCTCAGAGGAGATGTTCTTCAGTCACATTCCTGTGGGTGTGAATTTATTTGTAAATAGCAACTTTCAAAGATGTTATTGTTAGTTAAGTTATGGTTAACTGAATCAGGGTGAGTCTTAATACATACTACTGAGGCCTTATAAAGAGAAGAAATTGGAAGACAGGAGTCAGAGAAGGCCACACAGGAAGAAGCCAGAAGACAGTGAAAACTGGAAGAGCAGATATAAGGAGTGAGAGATAGCCATGTGACAGGGGGTAGAAATGCAAACCAAGTAACCCCAAGGATTATGGCAAGTCAGCACCAGAACACTATAGACAGGTGAGGAAGCCTTTCCTTGCTGATGCCTTGAATTTGGACTTCTAGCCTCTGAAACTGTGAGCCAATAAAATCCCATTGTTAAGCCAACCCATTGCATGGTATTTGTCACACAGTCTGTCAAACTAAGACAGGAACTACTGAAGTAATCCAAGTAAGAGATGATGGTACCTTACAAGCACCAACTAGCAATGCAACTGGAAAAAGACATTGCCCAAAAGGGGACCAAAAAGACGAATGAGTTTATATGGCTAAGAGACTTCAAAGTGAGTCAGGAGGTCATTCCAGAAGTTACGCTTATGCACATCTCAGCAGGATCTCATTAACTGCCACAGTAAACAGCGCCTCAAATAGTGGGGCTACTGAGGGTTCTGGAGACATCCAGACATTCTAGGCAGGGTAGACAGCTCAAGACTTTGGTGCCCTGCCAGTGGGCCCTACTTGGGAATTTATGCTCCCCAGTGTGACAGAGGTGGACTTAATTGTAGTTTCCCTACATATGGCTCTTCTGCCCCTTCTATTTGAACCTAGAGTTAGTGCTTGAGTTGATAGGTGTATGTCCAAGAGACTTAAATCTTTGGGCTGTCCATATGCCAGCTGGGCCCTGAATCTTAACAGAGTTGCAGCACCTACTCTCCAGTTCATTGGATTCACCCAGGACAACTAACAAGGAGATGATGACTGACAACGACCATCTCAAGGAACAGAGAGAGTCTGCAGCTGCAAAGATAGTCCCACCCATCTGCCCCATGGGAACTAAGCCCCCTCTCAATTAGAGGTGGAGTGGGCATCACCATCCCAGAATCCCCAGGATTGGGGAATGAACGATGGACTAGAATAGGCTTACTGGTATTCTAGTATAAACTTATTGTGATTCTAGCAATGGAAGAACTTTTATCATTGTTGTGGAAGCAGTGGCCACTAGAGATTCTGAGGGGGAGGGAGAGGGAAAAACAGATGTAAGATGGTGACCTATTGGGGACTTGGGAATTGTCCTGAATGACATTGCAATGACAGATACAAGTCATTATATATCTTGTCATAACTTACAAAATTGTGCAGGAGAGAGTGTAAACTACAATGTAAACTATAATCCACACTTAGTGGCAATGCTCTGAAATGTGTTCATCAATGGTAACAAATGTACCATACTAATGATGGATGTTGTTAATGTGGGAAAATGTGAGAGGGGTAGGGAGTGGGACATATGGGAATCCCCTATATTTTTTCTGTAACAGTTATATAATCTAAGTATCTTAAAAAAAAAAAAAAA
>JAQZBX010026160.1:0-21763 GCA_029593785.1 Cabassous unicinctus
TATTCAATATTTTCTTTACTTTACTTTCCTCAGCTTTCTAAAGTCTACACTGATATGAAATCATAGATGAGATTAGAAATGGGAAAATTTAATACTAATTATTTTAAATAAAAGAAATTATTATCATTACATTTTCCATTTTACAAAAGAAGAAATTACAAAATGAAGAGGTTAAGAAACTTGAGTATATTCACACACAGGTATATGGTAGGACCAGCTTTCACATTTACCACACATATTTCACCAATCTGTGCCATTAACTGGCTTCAAAGACCTCCACAGCTCTAGAAGAGATGGATTTAAGGAAACTATAAGGAGAAATGAATGGTGTTTCCTCACTTGCAATTCAGAGTGAGTTGCAGTTTTACTAATTGGCCAAGTGGTTTGTTTTTGTTCTTGAATTGTCTGAGTTTTGTAGCCCTTTTGAACTAGATTGGTAGTAATAGGTTCCTTGGAGCTGCTATAACGAAAACTTGCCTTAGGCATTGTAAACTTTTATGGGAATTACTGCAGCTATCCAGTGAAGTAAAAAGAGAAACATTTAACTCTTGCTTCTGTAAAGGAGAAATTAGAAAGAGTGCTGGCCTCAGAGGCATTTCTCTATCAGATGACAGGAACAGCTTCTTCCATATCAGAGTTTTCAGGAAATGTATTGCAGTAGACATTATTTTTTCCAATGCAGTGCTTCTGGGAGAAACCGTGTAAATTCATACAACAGAAAAGAGTCCTTTCTCTCCAGAAATCTCTCACTCATTTTAACCTCCTATGATAGAGTACATGAATAAATCACAGTGAAGTATAGATTCTCTGTCTTATATGGACTTCATTTGATTCAACTTTTAATTAAATGAAATTTGAAGATATAAAATATATACTTTCTTAGAAATCATCTCTTTGATATTAGAGTTTTAAGTCCATCTTAAATATTTTCTTCACATGGTCTCCTGAAGACTGATCTGATGGACTCCTTTATCAATTCATTTCCTGAAAATGATGGAGCTCCTGAATAGTATTGTTAAATGAAGAATTGCCATGGTCTATGGCTCCTAAACCTTCTTTGGTCTCAAAAAAACACTACATTTCTTAAAAGCCCCTGTGTTCACAGAAGGGGCAAGTACCAAATTCATCATTAAGTTAAAGGCCAGCCTGCAAAAAGTTTCTATTATTGAGGGTCTTCTCATTTGAAGTGGTTAAAGTTAATGGTGACATTTCAGGAATGGTTATAAGACAAGCCTGCACCTACACACTTGCCCTAGAGGAGAGGGTTAGGTGATTATTTGGGAGAAAACGAGAAGAATGGACTAGATTTAGACTTTGGGAACAAGATTTCATTTAAACTGGTTAAAATTTCAATAAATAAAAGTAAAAATTATGGGTGTTAAAGAAGAGTAAATGGCACAATCCAATACTAGGATGAGCCCCAAATTCAAAGAAGTAGGATAGTACAGGAATGTTAGGCAATATGGTTGAATTCCTAGATAAAATTCTGAGGTGATGTTGGACTAAGCAAAGACATCCATTTCATTCTAGTGCTGCTTTCCCAATTTCATAACCTTAAAATTTCCTTTTGCTTATTTAGGGCAAGACAAAACAGTATGGCATGGATTGGCTTTCATGGCTCTCTAGTAACTGCCCACAGATTTACAACTGAAAAGTTTTTTGTTTAATAAGAGTGAATATTTCCTGAATGTCATTTATATATTTAGCTAAAGTAATGTCTGCTTCTCCCGTTCTTATAATCTTTTACTAATTTTTCTTGTCTTATTGCTTCTTTCCACACAGCTAAGGATACCCTGTTTTTGTCTTTCTTGCATTAGCAATGTATTGAAATTAAATTATAATTAAGTCATTTTGTGTTTTATGCTTATCATTGATAACTAGAACTGTCATTCAGAGTTTTTAGTTATAATAAAACTAGTGTGACCATAGTGAGATAGGTAGAGTGAATTAACATTCATATTTTGTATAAGTCATGTAGATTTTTAGAGTGAATGGACAATTTGAGTTACTAATTTTGCAATATTTTTATCAGGAAAACCCATTATAACCCATTTTTTAAGTTGTACCTATATCCTAATTCCTAAGTTTTCTTCCTCCTTTTCCTCTTTCCTCTCCTATCCTAGAAACCTTTATTTACATCTGATTGGAGGAATACACTTAATGAACATTGCTTCTATATTTGTCTAAACCAAATAGGGAAAGAAGGATGTGACTAGGCAGAGGTAGTGGCCACAGTGAATAACTGCCACAGAGGAGATGCCACCAGGACTGTCTGCCACCCTCCCTTTGACCACTCAACTGTGGGAAACTGCATAAATCCTAAAATACTGCAATACAGTGGCAACGTCTCCAGAACCCACCCCACCTCTACCAGGAGAGATGGCTGCTGGTCCTATAGTGAAAGCTGGTGTTATACACAGATTAGAGTAGTAAAATTTTCCTACATTTGAACCAATAATAACCAGTTTTTGATTAGAAAAAATAGGTGAAATGTTAAAAAGTTCAACATTTTCATCTGGCCCCAATGACAAAACGTAAATGAAGAAGATATCAATTTTCACAGTGGAAAGACTGGAGTTTTAAAAAAATTCATTAGAAGGGATTTTTTTGCTTGATGAAGCTAATGGTATTTTACCATATGACAAGCTTACATTATTTTGTGAGCTGGTTTCCCAGTTTTTAATGCAATTTTTGAACATGAAATGGAAGAAAGCAAAAAGAATCAAATTGAAATAAATTATGTAGTCCCTGAGGTTTTTAAGGAAATGATATTCATTTTATACAGGAAAAGCACCAAACTTTGACAAACTGGCTGACAGCTTGTTGGCAGCTGCAGGCAAATATGCCCTGGATCAGCTGAAGGTCATGTGTGAAGAAGCTTTGTGTAGTAACTTCACCATAGAAAATTTTGCAGATAACTTTGCCTTTGCAGATTTGCACAGTGTAGAGCAGTTGACAGCAAAGCCATAGACTTTATTAATAGTTGCAGTGTACTTCCACAACTTGGGTGTAAAGATGGGAAGAACTGGAACAGCAGTCAAGCAGCAGACATAATAGAAAGATCAGGGTAGAGGTCCTTGATTCAATACCACCCTCAAGAAGTAGCAGAAAAAGTCTAAGCATTATCATCTGCCCAGTGTCTACAGTTTGGCGTTCTACCCAAACAGTTAAACAGTCCTGAAAACTTCCATGAACTCTAAAACAATGGAATTTGCTTTTGCTTCTCCAGGTCCACAAGGATTCTAATACACAAACCATAAGCAAAAGAAATTTTTTATGTTAAATTGCCCACAGAACAGAAGCTAAAAAACGAAAGCTTTTCAAGGTGGACAATTTATGGTTGATTCTTCAGGTTTATATTAAACTGGCCATATTATTAATTCACTTCAAGGCCTTAAATTATCTTCAGTGCCTCCTCTTGTTTAAATAATGCTTTAAATTTTTTATTGTGTCTTGTCATTTTCAACAAGGCAATGCAAGATTGCACGAGATCCACAATGTAATAATATTGATAAGTGAAGTTATTAAGTTTCAAAAGGATCTTCAATTATTTTAGAAAACAAAATGAATATTATAGTGTTTGTCCTATGCTATCTCAAAGGCTCTGTTTAAATGCACTTGTATTGGAGATTACCTGGAATGTCTCCGATCTAAGTTCCATGGCTACAGTAGAGCCTGCTTACCTTCAAGCTAAGTGATGACAATACACTGCTTCAATTCTAATATAAATTTCATTTCAGGGGGCAAATAGGAAATTAATTGATCTAAACTTTTGTAAAATTTGTAATGTTTGTCTCTATGTTAACTGTCCAACAAACTAAGAGAAAGAAACTTTTGTTTGTGTCTCTTTATGTGATTTTCCTAAATTACAATGATTGAGAACTAATTGAGGTTATGAAGAAGAAAACATGTTTTATGCTGAAGTAATATTTTTAAAGGCTGTAGTGATGTATATTTATATGAAGAATTCTGTACCTGTTTAAAGTAACATGACAAAATTTAAATTTAATGAGTGGGCTGGTAAAGAAAGATATCAGCTCTTTTAATGTGTAATTCTTGTATGTTGAATGGAATATATAAAATTTTTGCTTTTGAAGGAATTAATAAGGTCTAGTTAATTGTGTCTTAAGTTTAGAAAGAAAATGTTAAGACATATTGAGACCACTGGGACATTTGTGATAATAAGAAAAATATCTTTGCTTATAGTTCAATTGGTTTGAATTTCAGATATTCATTATTGAACTTATTCATTGTTTATCACACTTTGAAGATGGCACCTGAACAATAAATGAATCCTGAATAGTCTACCCTCCTTCTAAAAACAAGGAACTGGTATTATTTTCTTGTAGGATGTGAACACTAATGGAGAAAACCATTAGAACATGTCAAGCCACACATTGAACATTTATTTCCCTGCCCCCCATTCTCCTTACTGTTTCAGTTATTGTAATAACCTTGCAGATGATATTGAAATTCTGCAGAATGTGAACAAGATAAGTTATTTATAAATTGCTTTTCATGTGCCAATCTTTATTATAAATGAACTTTAGCTTTAAACACATACAATTGTTCGGTATTTGATAGCTCTATTCAGTATGTAAGTTTATTATGGTGCATTGTCCCAGAGAAGTAGGACGGTTCTGTATCATGTCACTGCATCTCATTTACTGTAATAGTGAAAGGTTGCTTTATAGGTAAGATTTAAATTTAACCAGAAGAAAAAAGTGTGTCACTGGAAAACAATATATATACCTATGTATTTGCACATGTAACTTAATTTTTTGATTAAAACTTGTATAATTTGTTTTAAATTCAAGACTATAGGAAAAAATGAAGCCTCATATTTTAAAATAAAAGAAAGACACACTTGAATTCCTTTCATATGGCCAATTGAATTATGAATGAAAGGGTAATAAATTTATGTCCTGCACTGTGTAAGGTACTATAATTTTCATATTTTCTGTGGCAGTTTAAAATATTTTTATGAATTCCCAAAATAAAAAGATTATGTTTTTGAACTACTTTATTCATGTGGGTGTGATACCCGTTGATTGCACTGAATTGGGTTGAGGGTCCTTTGATTAAATTACTTGATAAAATCAATTTAGCACTTTTGTTTTGGGCTATGTCAGTGAGGCATGACTCAGGTTCAGTCTCTGCCTTCTTACTGGATCTGATAAAAACCCAGAGGCACAGAGACAGACATAAGTAAAGAAGGCTACCATGTTTGATCCTGCCATGGAAGAAATAAGACTAGAGGATCATTTAATTATGAAACCACAAGAAACTGGGCCCATGGAGCAGCTCAAGAGGACAGCAGACCTGTGTTTGCCTGATAGCTTACAGTTAAACTCAGGAAGAAAGTGGAAGAGCCAAGACTGATATAGGAGGCCTGGACAAAGATAAGCCCTATGCCTGGTTGCTGTCAGCTGAGCTCAAACCTCAGCAGAGCTGGGCAATCATCTTGCTTCAATATATGGCAGCCAACTTTGGTGAGCAGGCACTTCCAACAGTGCCTAGGTTTGGACTTTCCAAGGTCCAAACCATGTAAAGCTTTTCCCCAAAATAAATCCCCTTTATAAAAGCCAACACAGTTCTGGAACTTTGCATTGACAGCCATTTGGCAAAAGAAAACATTTCCCATTATCAAAAACAAGCATAAAATTCACTTCCAATTTTCCTTAAGATATTTAAATACATTTTTAGCCTGTTCTAGAGAGTACTATGTGGTATCTACCCTTCCACTCTCATCCTCCATTCTTTATCTGAATAACCAGTTTTATTTTTGTCACACCATTATGCATGTTAAAAATGTTCATATTCAATCATCTGTCCTTTATTTTTATCTTCAGATTTATATAAGAGAATTCTAGGCATTTATCTGTATTGACCCAGGGTGTTAGATTCCCTGCTGAATCTCCAGGGTCCATGGTATTTACTGGTATACATAATACAGTCAAAAGGAATTATGAATGAATTTTCAAAACCGTCCTTCACAATTATCTTTCATATCCAATATTATATGAAGGTTATAATTTTGTAATTTTCTGGTAATCCAATCAAGATGAGTAGGATATGTCCCAGAGAATGAAGTACTAACTAGTATTTTTATCTGTATAATCAAGGTGTGACCCTTGGAAAATAGCCCTTATTAGGTTTATTGAATATTTTTAAGGGAATACAAAACACAGGTTATGTTCCCCTTGAGAAGAAGCTGAACTGAGTAGGATTTTGGGAGAAGGACAAAGCACAGCTTTTCTTTACACGTTTTCAGAACCTAGTTGACCTCACCATGTCTTCCAATTTTGTCTTCTAATGAGTTCTCCAATCACTAGAGGTGAACAAATCTTATTTATTTATAATTTTATAAGTCCTGATTATACGCAAATTTTTTAAAATATCAAAACAACATCTGTCCATCTCCCTCTCTTTTTCTGTTTGGACACTCCAATCTCACTAGACCTTAGTCCAAATATCAGTGGGTCAATCTTATTGATGGGAAAAGTCAAATTTGGGCCTGAATCTCTACCATTATGGAGTAGTCCCCAGTTTAATTTTGTTACTGCTGGCTTCATTGCCACACGT
Source organism: Cabassous unicinctus (assembly GCA_029593785.1). NCBI lineage: Eukaryota > Metazoa > Chordata > Mammalia > Cingulata > Chlamyphoridae > Cabassous > Cabassous unicinctus. The sequence continues at coordinate 6,586 of JAQZBX010026160.1, forward strand.
ACAAGGTAAGATGCAACATGATAAAGATGGGGCCCTCCTACTTTTAAAATTTTGATTCTCCATCTTATGGCACTCTGGCATATTTCATGTTCAGCAATTATTTGGCTGGAAGCTGTGCCTATAAAAAAAAATGGCAAAATCTCACCAAAGGAACCCAAGAATGACAATGTTACTTTTCATTGTAGTTTCATTTAATAAATATATCTAATTTACTGGCAGACATAGGTTATTTCTAGTTTGTGGCTTGCTGTGGGTTAACTTTTCAAGTTTTAATCCCAAATCCCATGAATATGGCTCTATTTGGAAATAGGGTATTAGAAAATGTTAGTTACAATGAGATAAACTGGATTAGGGATGGCCCTAATCCTGTTTGACTGGTGTCCTTATAAGAAGGAAAGAATTGGGCACAGAGAGAGAAGATGCCATGTAATGGAGACAGAGATGGAGTCATGCTGCCATAAGTGAAGGAACACCAAGGATTGCATGTAATTGACAAAAGCTGGAAGAGGCATATACAGATTCTTCACTATGTATTTTGATGGAAGCATGGCCCTACTGGCACTTTGATTTTGAGCTTCTAGCCTTCAGAACTGTGAGAAAATGAACTTGCAGTTTTAGGCCACCTAGTTTTTTGTACTTTGCTACAGCAGCCCTAGAATACTAAAACAGGGATTTTACAAATAATGATGCTCTAAACCTTCTCATAAATGTCTTCTGGTGAACATACATATGGGTATCTCTTGCAAGTGGAACTGCTGAGTCAGAGTGTATGTGCATGTTTAGCTTTAGAGGATACTGCCAAAGAACTTTTCAAAATATTTTTCACATTTTATTTACCATTTTCTTTATTCTTTTGGAATTTGTCTTTCCATTTCTTCTGCCAATGTTTATATTGGAGAATTTTCCCCTTATTGATTTGTGGGAACCCCCTTTGCATACTCTGGATACTAATGCTTTGTAAAAATATCTAAATATGATAATGCTTTGTCATATTTGCTGCAAATCACACATCACAGTCAATTTGAAAATTAAAGACAAGGAGATTTGAAAGCAACAAGAGAAAAACAACTCATCACTTAGAAGTGTCAATAAGATTCACTAGTGGAGGCCACAAAGCAGTAGAATTACATATTCAAAGCACTGAACAAAAAAACTGTCAACCATAATTTCTATATCTGGCAAAGTGAAAGTGAAATAAAAATAATCCAAGACAAACTAAGACTAAGAGAATTGTTCTTAATAAATATGCTGTCCTGGCTTGCCAGGCTGCTTTGACAAATACCACACATTTGTTGGCCTAATCTATTAGAATTTATTGTTTCATATTTTTAAACCCTGTAAGTCCAAATTCAAGATGTCAGCAAGACCATACTTTCTCCTGGAGATGTAGCATTCTGGCAATGGCAGCCTTTCATTACATGGTGATGTCCTACATCTCCTTGTGTGGCTTTCCCCTACTGACTGTGGCCTAATTTCTTCTGTTTATAAGGGACCCACCTAGTATTACAGATTCAGGTCAAGATCTTATTCACAAGTGTGTATAATCTTCAACTGATAATATACCTTCAAAGTGTCTTATTTACAAACAGGTTCACATGCACAGGAACACAGATTAATAATAAGAACAAGTCAGCTTTGTGAATATATAATTCAACCAACCAAAACATGCCTTACAAAAGATCTTAAAGTTAATACTTCAGATTGAAAAGAAATTATACACTGACAGGGACTCCAGTTCACAGAGAGATATAAAGAGCACCAGAAATTATAATTATTTTGGTTAATATAAAAAGACTAAATAAATAAAGTTTTTCTCATTTCTTGTCTTAACTTCTTTAAAAGATATAAGATTATATAAAGCAATAATTATACATTTATTTGGTACATTTATAACATTCATAGATGTGATATATACTGAGAATGGCATACAGAAATGGAGGAAGACATGAAGGTACAATTGAGCAAATTTTCTATATTTTTCTGAAATTAATTTAGCATTGATCTGAAGTTGAATGTGATAAATTGATAAATATATATATATATATATCTTTCTATTACAATTCCTAAATCAAACTAAAAAAAAAAAGCTAAAATTAATTTTAATGGTGCTGTAAAAATATCTAACACAACAAAGGCAGTCAAAAGGAACAGAAAAACAAAAGAGAGAAGACAGAAAACAAATCCCAATGTGGAAAATATACATCCAAACATGACAATAACTACATTAAATATAAATACTCTAAATAGGTCAAAGTCAGAGATTGTCATGCAGGATGAAATTGAATGATCCAGTTAAGCGGTGTCTATAAAAGACACACCTTACATTCAAAGACACAACTCAGTTGAAAGTACAATAATAGAAAAAGTTATACTATTAAATAATATCCATTAGAGAAATGGAGTATTTATATTATTATCAGACAAATATATTTTACAGCAGGAAATTTTGCTACAGATACAGTGTGACATTACTTAATAATAAAAGGGTCAGTACATTAGAAAGGTATGACCATTGTAATTATATGCATGCTTAACAGCTAAGCCTCCATGTACATAAAAGAGAAACTGGCACCTATCTTAGAGATAACCTATTAAGGAGGGGGCAAGGTTACTGTCAGTTCCTTCCACTTTATCCTGCCAACAAACAGAATTTATAATGATGGTTTTGCTCATATATTTACCTGTTTGGCTCACACAGAGCATGTTGTACCTCTGAATGTCCAGCCTATAGCTGATTTTAGCATGTAAAGTTGATGTATAATGAATATTATTGAATTAATTAATTAATTAATACTGAATGAATTAATGGTACCTCAGTCAGAGATAAGGAAGCAAGAAACTATAATTTATTATTGGAAATATAAGTTGTTCCAAATGCCATCTGCAGCATTATCTAAATTGAATTCCTCCAAAAGTTAATAGGTATTCTTGAAAAGCAAGAGTTTGGTACTCATACTTTAGTGTCTCTGTTCCTTTCTTGGATATTCTCAATGCCCATTGCTGTATTTAAATCCGTTTCTTCACTTTTCCAAACTTATTTGACCAGAATTTTATTAATATCTAGAGAATTGCTCTTTACAACCCTGTTTGCAAAATGCTGACCTCTAGTGTAAGATAGCTCTGAGATGGTGAGGTATGAGCCTGGAGAGGTGGATCATGGCTAGGCCATGAAATTTCTGGTATAAAATTGTGAGGAATTTGCATTTTATTGTGCAGACTACATAAACCACTGAAAGATTTTAGATACAATAGTAACATTGTCTGATTTGCATTTTATAAATATTGTAGTAGCAGTGTAGAGGTTGAATTGGAGGGAAACCAGGCAATAGGCAGAGGAAGTAGGGGGAAGTTTATGACAATGATCCAGGCTATAAGTGATGAAACCTTGGACTAAAACTGTGGAAAATGGAAAGCGGAGGAGGTGAAATTAAGAAAATGTATTTAAGAATTAAGATCGGCATATCATCATGATTAATTATATTGAAAAGTGAGAGAGTAGGAGTTGTCAAGGAAACCTTCCAGTGTTGGCTATAACTCGAGAAACGAAACTTAAGTCCTGGGCGAGAAACGAAACTTAAGTTCTGGGAGAGAAACGAAACTTAAGTTCAGGGCAAGAAATGAAACTTAACAAGCAGCCAACGGGCATGCGCGGCCACTACCCTCCCCCATATCCTAACCCTTTCCCCTGCACTCCTCTTTGTTACCTCCTACCCAGCAACAACCCACACCAACCTATCCCAACTTCACCTGATTTTTAACCAATCAGATAACACCACACCACCCCTCATCCCTTTATATTGTACTGCACTTCCTCAATAAAGCAGACCTGAGTCACCAGCCTCATCTCCGCAGTTTCTTTCCTGCGTCACCCTCCACGCCGGATTTCCCCCCACCGGGGGGACCAACCCACCGCGGCCGAGCCACCCCCCAATTCACACCTTCTTTCCAGCTTCTGACTTAGAGAACTGTTGGGGACATTCTTTCAGACAGAGAATATCTTTTGTCTGAGTACGCATGAGAGCCCAATTGGAAATTCAGATGGGTTCAGGAGAACATTCTGGGCTAGATGTGAAGGATTGGTTCTCACTGGCTTATGGATTGAGTTGAAGCCTTAGGTTTTGGTGTGGTCTCTCAGAGCATGTAGCAGGAACATCAAATTGTAAGCTTTATTCAGAGTACAAGGTATTGGACTAACTGCATCCAAATAACCTCTGCTTATAAAGACTCCAGCCATATTGGATTAGGTCAACCCTCATGCAGTTTGGCCATACCTTAACTGATAACCTCTTAAATGTTCTATTTACAAATATGTTCACACCCACAGGACTCACGTTTAGACATGAACATCCTTTTTGTGGGGGCACGATTCAATCCCTATATGTATGTTTGCATACACACACACATATATATGGACAGAGAGACATTACAGACACATACAGTCACACTCAGACACATACAGACACATAACAACAGACATACACTACAAGAGATGCTGAAGGAAGTTCTTCAGGCTGAAAGAATATGATACCAAACAGAAACTGTTACAGTTGCTCAACTCTACCGTTTTAGCACAGAAACACCAACGGCATGTAATGAGTAAGTGTGACTGCACTCTAATGAAACCTTATGTATGGACAGAGAATTTGAATATCATATATTTTTCACATTTCATAAAATATTGTTCTTATTTTTATTATTTTCAACCATTTAAAAATGAGAAAACATTCTCAGCTCAAAGACTGCAGAAACAGGTGGGAAACTACATTTTCCACAAAATCCATAGATTGCTAACTCATGGTCTAAATACATCAGATAAATGACAGAAATGATCACACTGGATAAAAATGTGAAATGCAACCATATGCTGTATACTGGATATCTACTTAAGTGTAAACACATAGATAAATTAAAAATAGGAAGAATATAAAAATACACTATACAAATCCTAACCAAAAAAAGATGGGGCACCTATATTAATAGCAGGCAAAGTAGACTTCAGAACAGGAAATATTGTCAGGGAGAGAGAGGGACAGTACATAATCAAAGTGGTCAGTTCTTCAAGAAGACATAATTCTATATGTGCATGCAGCTAACAACAAATTCAAAATAAATTTGTAAAATTTGATAGCTTCAAAAGGAGAAATAAAGACATCTATGATTATCTCTCAATAATTGATAAAACAATTAAGTATAAAATCAAAAGGATTCAAATGGCCTGAAAAATATTACAATCTACTTGACCTAATTTATATGATTAGAACAATAAACCATACCACAGCAGAGTACACCTTCTTCTCAAGTGTACATGGATATTCAACAAACTACATCATATTCTGGTAAAAAAATAACTTTGTAAACATAAAATAATATAAATAATAAGAAGTATTTCCTGTGACCACAGTGGAATTGAAGTAGAAATCAATGGCAGGAAGGTATATGGAAAAGCCTCAAATATTTGGCGATTTAACAATGTTCTGATCAATAATCAATGGGTCAAATAGAAAATGTCAAGGAAAACTAAGAAATATTTTAATTGAATTAAAATGAAACTATGTATAAAAATGAGTGAGGAGTAATTAAAATGTACTTGAGAGAAATTTATAGCATTAGATATTTATGTTATAAACGTAGAAAGATCTCAAATCAGTAAGGTAAGACTCCATTGAAAGACTCTAGAGAATGCAGCATTGGGTCAGTGAAGCCTAATATTTAAGACCTGGAGCCCCTTCTACTAGGAGGAAATGAAGTTCACTCAATAGGACAGGTGCTTCATGCTGAATTGCCATATGGGGAAGGACAGGTTGAGAGACAGATTTTTAAATTTTTTATATATGATGTCTCATTATGTTGAGTGAAATAAGCCAGACACAAAAGGACAAATAGTTTAAGGTCTCACTAATATGAAATAAATATGATGAGCAAACTCACAAAAGTAAAGAATTAAGGATCAAGGAGATAAAATGTGGATTGAGAATAGGAGCTGATGCTCAATGTATATAGAATTTTTAATGAGTTTTATTGTAAAAGTGTGGAAATGAATAGAGTTGATGGTAAAACATTATAGTGACTATAACTATCACTGCTGATTTATAAATGAGATTGTGGCTGAAAAGGTATAGCCTGTGGTTGTAAATGTCCACTGAAAGAAAACTAGAGAATAATCTAGGGAATGTATAAGAATGATGTCAGGGGTGGATGAAGATTGTGGCTAATAGTATAAATATAACAATGTTCTTCATTTACAAAGTGTTAAGAATATGGCGATACATGGGAAAAACACAACTAATGTAGCATGGACAATAGTTAACAGGAATATTGTAATATTTTTGCAGCAATAGGGAGTGTAAGGGGGTATGGGAGTTTTTCTTTGGAATAATTAAATGTTCTTAAATTGACTGAGGTAATGACAACATAACTTTGTGATGAAAATGAGAGCCACTGAGTACACACTTTGAATGCATTGTACAAAGCAAAGGACTTTATAACAAAGGGAATCCAGTGGTGGAAGAAGGACTTTGGTTAACAGAACAACTAAAACATTCTCTCATGAACTATGTCAAATATATAATACTAATGCAAAGTATTAATAAATGAATGGGTTGGGGGAAAATACATCAAATGTAAGAAATGGGCTACAGTTATTCATAGTATGTAACAAATGTCTCACAACAATGCAAGGTATCGGGGGTGGCATGATATATGGGAACACTGTATGATGAGACGCATACTTGTTTTGTAAATTCACAACTTTTACTATACACTTATTGTTTAGGTATGTGAATGTGTGATATACTTTAATAAAATTTTATTAAAAATATGTATGTAGAGCATCTAACACATATTAGCTGCTCATTAAATGGCAACTACTATAGCTGTTGTTATGGTCGATAAATACCATACACAATAGCTATTAATTTGCATTTTACAGTGCTCTAGCACCAAAAAATAATTATGACTGCATAAATAAAATAAATAACTGCATTTATTGTGTTCTTACTGTATGCCAAACACAATGCTAATCCCTCAAAAATGTCCTTTTTAAAAAAAGAGGTGAATTCTTTCACTACACATTATTAAATCCTAATTACTTTGGAATATGATATTGAATTCTTTATTATTGTGATTAAATTTTGAATTTTATATTAATTTGTGTTAAACTTTGATTTATATAATTTAAATTTAAAAAATTGATTTGAACCCACATTTGTAACAAATGTTCCACAGCAATACAAGGTGTTGTGGTGGGGTGACATATGGGAGCCCTCTATATCATGCATGACTGCTTTGTAAGCTCACAACCCTTCCAATAAATAAATAAATAAATAAATAAATCATTGCAGAAGAAGAAATAGATTTATTTGTCAGATTGCTTTCATTTTTTATTCAAATGTGAAAAGTAAAATAAAAACACTATATGTTTAGTTTTCTTAAAACTGTAAGTGATTGTGATGTATTCTAAAACAGTTCAATACACATTTAAATAGTTTTGTCTCTTTTCTTACTTTTCTTGGTACTGTTAGTCCATCAATCAACATTTTATGGTCATTTTCAATAGTTACATGATTAGCAGTAAGACCTTACTCATTTTAAATTAAAGCTTTTTAGTAAAGTAAAGTGCCATCTTAAAGGCAAATTGAATTTCCTTAACTGGCTTGGCTTCATATAATGTCTTAAGTTCTGGAAACTATGGGGCATAGTTTACCTTTTGCCTATGGTAGCCATTTTTCATTTATTTGAGAACATGTAATTTTATGATGTATTTCCCCTAAATATGGATAAATTTGCTTTTAAATATCATCTGTATTTCCCCTAAATATGGATAAAATTGCTTTTAAATATCATCTGCATGTGTATGTATGTATTTAAAGAGAGAAAGATTGCTTCTCAGCCTTTTGGCTAAGAGCAAGTGTAAAGAGAGAGTGAAAGAGGGAGGGTGAAATAAATATTTTGTTTTTCTTTTTGCTTTGCCTAGTTTAGCAATGTTGGTGAAATAGACAATCTACCTAGAAACCTAAGCCAACAATTTTCTTGTTTCATTTTCAGATTGTCTTATTTCATAATGATAGATAAATTGAATTTCATTCACAAAAAGATTTTTATTGCAAAACCAGACTATAAATGTTTGGGAGAGATCTATCTTACCTCTATTTATCCTGTGACTTGTACTTTGTTGATACAAGCTATTGGATCTCATCACTATTTGTTTTCTTCTTTCCACCCGTATAAATCAATTTCTGTTTCTTATATTACTTTTACATTTTATTAATTTAGATACATTGCTTTTAAAATAATTCAATGTGACACATAGTTACTTTAAAAACCTTAGAAGTAAGAGCTAAGCAAAAGAAAAGTCTACTGCCAACATATTGATGAAATTTATTTATAAATAGGACCTTAATGTACTGCTTTAACAACTATTGTTTGACTTGTAAAGAATATATATTTATGGTTAAAAATATCTATGGTTACAAATCCTAGGATTAAATGAGGAAATACTGTTGGGAAATATGAGAGACTGTTTAACATAGCCCATTTGCCACAATTTCTTAGACACACTCTTTTATAGATTTTCTTTTTATTTCCCAGATATCTGTCAATTCCCCATGTTTACAGTTTGAACAGTGCTCTTCTCCTTGAAAGTTGGTTTACATTTTCTATTTGAACTTTGAAATATAGAAAATTTATATTATTAGGTTACTGTTATAACCCTACAAGATATCTTCAGTCATTCAGTATAAATTGAAGAACTTTTGTATGTTTTTCTCTGTGCTATGTGTTAAAATTATAAGAATTTTTAATTTTGGGGGACAAAAAGAGTGATGAAAAATACATAGGGGCAGGGAATTTTGGGAAGATGGAGGATTAAAGAGGCAGAGGGATCACTTCTCTCCCAGGAAAAATAGCTAGATGATGTATGGAGGCTGTCTTGAGGGCTGGTCAGGGGAGCAGGAAACCAGTGGAATATGACACTCCACCCAGAAGAGAGAGGGCCAAAGGAAAGGAGTCTCAGCTGCCTGGAAAAATCCTGTTAGAAAAGTTGCAACAGCTGGTTTCCATCCCCCATCTTCTGAGCAAACAGCATTTGGCAGACTGCAGCATGTCTGGACTGCAGTGGCTGTGGACTGAAAGGGTTGTAGGGGTCCTCTTCCTCAAGAAAGGGGAGAGGAAGGGACACAGGCTACAGGAAATTCAGATTTTGGCCAGGAAACTTAGTCTGCTGCATTGGAGGGGTCACACACTTCCAGGATGGGTGGGGCTATTACTTTGTTTGCACTAAGAACCAGCAGAGAGCTAAAAATAATTTGTCCCCTCAATCACCCTTCCTAATTCCCTGGGCTTGTTGCTGAGGACGTAAAGGAAGCACAGGTATGGCTAGCCAAGGGAGAACAGCTTCTGGGAATGTTTGTTTGTGAGGCATGGCCAGCCCTGAGGACATTGCTCCTACACCACCCACTGCAGAATTAAACTGCATGCTTTCCCTCATCACCTGGGGTCTGAACTGTGAGGTCTGCCAAAGTGCACCCTCTGCTGGCAGACCATAAAACTGTATGAAAGGGGGAAATAATAATAAATAAATAAAAAAGATAATCAGGTGCCTTTACTGCCCAACTCTTCAAGGTCCTTGGAAACTGGCCTGCAACCCACTACTGGACTGTTAACCCTGGTTTGAGCAGTTAACAGGGGCAATCCAAAATATATGCAACAAGTTGGACCAAGAGTCAAAGAACATTGGTAGCACATAGTTACTTAACTGTAAATCCTTAGGCAAGAGAGGTAACTGAATATCAGATTATACTCAGTATCAGAACGAGATGCCTAGACATCATAAAAGAAGGAAGATATGACTCAAAGGAAAAAGTTAAAGCTTGAGATGAGACACAGGACTTGGAAAACTAATCAGTGAGGTTCATACACCTCTTCTAAATCAAATTAAGGAGTTGAAGGGCAATAAATCTAAATAAATAAAAGACATTAAGAAGACACTGGGTGAGCACAAAGAAAAAATTGAAATCTTGGATCAAAAAATGACAAAACTTATGGGAATGAAAGACACAATATGTGAGATAAAAATAAAATAGAGGCAAAAAAAAACAGATTTGAAGTCATGGAAGAAAGAATCAGCAACATAGAGGACAGAGCAACTGAAATTGAAAAGACAGAAGATACAAAGGAGAAATCAATGGAAAAAATTGAGCGGGCGCTCAGGGTGGTGAATGATACCACAAAGCACACCAAAATGCATGCTATGGGATTCCCAGAGGGTGAAGAGAAGGGAAAAGGGACAGAATGAGTATTTGAGGAAATAATGGCCCAGAAGTTCCCAACTCTGATGAAAGACATGAATATATGTATCCAGGAAGCACAATGTACTCAAGTTAGAATAAATCCAAATAGACATATTGCAATACACATGATATTCAGAAGGCCAATTGCCAAAGATACAGAGAAAATTCTGAAAGCAGCAATGGAGAAGTGAAACATCATATAAAAGGGATGTCAAATAAGTCTTAGGGAGGATTTCTTTTCAGAAACCATGGAAGTAAGAAGACAAGATATCACTACAGTACTGAAAGGGAAAAAATGCCAGCCAAGAATTCTTTATCCTGCAAAACTGTCCTTCAAATATGACAGTGAGTGTAAAATATTCACATATAAAGAGAAACTAAGAGAGTCTGTAACCAATTTCCAGGTCTGTAGGAAATACTAAGGGGTATTATGAAGCCAGAAAAGAAAAGATATGTGTATGTCAGCCAAAAGTGTTGATGATGCAAAGTACCAGAAATATGTTGGCTTTTATAAAAGGTATTTTTTCGGGTAGAAGTTTACAGTTACAAAGCCCTAAAGAGTCCAACTCAAAGTTACTTCTTCACCAAACTCTGTTGCCACATGTTGAAGTAGGATGGTGGGCAATGTCTGTGAGAATTCAGCCTTCATCTTCCTCTTAAGGCTCCATATGCCCAGCTGCTTCTGATCTCAGCTGTAGGCAAACATAAGGCTCTTTTCTATTCCTGGGGCTCAATTCTTTCTGGGTTCAGCTGCTCTTGTTCTCTTCACAAGTTCAGCTGTAGACTGTCAGGTTCATCACTCTTCCCTGGGCTGGAGCTGTCTCTCTCCCTCTGTGTTCTTCTTCTATGTGTGTCTACTTTCATGTGAAAGTCTGTTTTATCAACCCACCAAGGGGTCTCTGACTCAACACTGAGTCCCAGTCTAATGATGTGGTTAAATCAAAGCCCTAATCTTAACATAATTTAATCAGGCTTCTAAGCTGAATCTAAAACAATCAAAGAGTTATCATGCCCAGAGGAATATACCTGTTTATGAGCATAATCTATATCTCTTTTTGTAATTCATAAATAATATCAAACTGCCACACTCCACCTTTTGAATTCCAAAAGACATTACAATATTCCAGAGACCTTATTTCAGTAGCAATCCTAAGAATAAAATCATATCACAGTTATTTATAGAAATACAGTTTGTCTTGGGGCAAAGTCCTCTCTGGCTGTAGACCTGTGACTCATACAAAACACTTTACCTGTTTCCAATCTACAAAGGGACAGAAAGGGATAAACATGTGAATTATCATAAGAATTTTGGAGGGATACATGAGTCACAGGTCTTCTACAGTTATATAAACCTGCAGGGCATACTCGATTAGATATCAAAGCCTGAGAGTCATGCTATTTTTTGACAATCATGCTTAACATGATGTGTTTTCTCATCTTTGGAGCCTCATTGGGGCCCACTCTTTTTTCAGGCTTGCCCAGTGGCCATTTTCTTGGTTTCACCCTCATCAAGCATCTGGATGGCAACCAAGTTCCTGGCCTCACCCACTTAGAATGTTGGGGAGATGGCCATATTTTACCCAAACTTTAGGGAAGAGTCTCAAACCCCTTAATACAGTGAGAAGGATGCAACATTCTCCATAATCTCTGGCCTAGAGGCCCAAAACCTTCAGAGCAATTAATTGGTGCCTTAGCCTTCCCTAATCTATTGTGGGCAAGCCCACTCCTCTCAGACCTATGGGTTGTCCAACTTATTTTCCCCAAATCTTGTGGTATGTTCTCCACCCTTCTGTAGCCTGAGGCAGTAAAGTTCCCCCTGAAGAGCATGCTGGAACATCCACCCTCTTCAAATGTGGGGCAAGTTCACCTTCTCTGTACACATGGGTGTGGTCATTTCTTGGCCCAAGGAGATGTCTTAATTCCAGACCTCAGCTTCCATGGTTTTCTTTTAAAGCTGTTTTCCCTTCCATATCTCCCCTCCATGTCCCTTTTAATCTTGGCTGATGGTGGTTTTGTTCATACAGCTCTCACAAAAAGCTTGTTGGTTTAGCATTCAGGAAGCAAAGGTCCAAACCATCAGACATTAAGACTTCCCAAAGCCTTTCCTAGATAACCTCATTTTCAGTTCTGATTTACAAGTTTCAAGTTTAGTTAAGTCCTCAAATGGGGCACTATTGTCTGGGGACTTGATTTCCAGATTCAGTTTCTGATTTCATTGGGCACAAAATTTCAGTCCTCAGCTTATCTCTCTCATCTTGCATTTTACTATAAGCTGCAAAGAGAAACCAAGCCACATTCTCTGAGTTTACTTTGGAAAGTTATCCAGCTAAATCCCCAGGATTGCCATTTCCAAATTCTGCCTTCCATAAAACATCAGGAATTAATCTTGCTAAGTTCACTGCAACTTTATACATGGATTACCTTTTTATCCAGGTTCCAGTAATAGTTTAATCATTTACTTCTAAGTCCTCATAAAAAGTCTCTTTAGCATCCATATTCCTACCAACAGTCTCTCCAAAGCACTCTAGGCCTTTTCTATCAATCATCACACAATTATTTCCTTCTGAGTTCTTATCAAAAATAACTTTAGCTCCATATTCCTTCCAACAACCTCTTCAAAGTAATCTAGATCTTTTCCATCAAGCATCTCACAATTCCTCCAAAAAATATCACTTACCCATTTATAAAACCATTCCAGCATTTGGGAATTTCCAAAAGCACGTCCTCACCCTTGGTACCTAATTCTGTATTAGTCAGCCAAAAGGGTTGCTGATGCTAAGTAACAGAAATCTTTTGGCTTTTATAAAGGATATTTGTTTTGGGGTAGGAGCTTACAATTACAAAGTCTTAAAGAGTCCAACTCAAAGTTACTTCCTCACCAAATTCTGTTGCCATATGTTGAAGCAAGATGGTGGGCAATATTTATGAGGGTTCAACATTCCTCTTCCTTTTAAGCTCCATAGGCCCATCTTCTTCCAAACCCAGCTGTAAGCTGGCATAAGGCTCATTTCTATTCCTGGAGCTCATTTATTTCTGGGCTCAGCTGCTCTCTTATCTTCAAAAGTTCGGCTGTAGATTGTCAGGCTCATCTCTCTTCCCTGGGCTGGAGTTGTCTCTCTCCCTCTGTTTTCTTCTTCTCTCTATGTCTACTTTCATGTGAGAGTCTGTTTTATCAGTGCACCAAGGGAGCTTGGACTCAAAGCTGAGTCACACTCTATTGAAGTGGTTGAATCAAAGCCCTAATCTTAAAATAATTTAATCTGATATCTCAAATGAATCTAATACAATCAAAGAGTTATGCCCAGAGGAACAGACCAGTTTATAAACATAATCTATATCTCTTTTTGGAATTCATAAATAATATCAAACTGCCACAAGAAGGAAGCTTGAAAGGGACTATAGAAGTGAACACTGTCAGAAAGGATAACAAAAAGGGTAAAAAGATGGCCAAAAACTAGATATGAAATATGGTAGCCAAAGGATAAAATGGGAGAAGTAAGTAGTGCCTTTACAGTAATAATATTGAATGTTAATGGATTAAACTCACCAAACAAAAGACTGAGAGGGATGGGCAAGATCTGTAGAGTAAGGCACTCCAAGAGTCAGCTCATCTTACAGTGTTATTATAAATCATGCAGATATATCTAAAGCACCTGTTTTGGGGGTCCAGGAGACCTGGAATGCATCTTGAAACATCCTTGAAAGAATGGAAGGAGGAGACTGCCCATCTGCAGTGAAAATTCATGAGTAAAGCACTACATGACAGGGAAGCTGGTGCCTATCTTCCACTGGCTGCACAATCCACTTTAGGAGCTATTCTGTGGCTGGAGTTGGAAGTTCCATTTCCCAAAAAGAGGGTGTTAATGATGGTGAGGCACTGACTTCAGCTACTCATTAGTAAATTCAGATGTATAAAGTATAATCCTAAAGATAGCTAAAGTTTGAACATGTCCAAGTAAGAAAGAGGCTGATAGCTGCCATTTTAACAACAAACCTTCCATGAGGGAAATCAGGGCTGACTGAAACTCACAATGATTGTAGGGACTGGCTTCTTTTCACCTAGATTGGATTGCAGCTCTAGCATGAGCTTCAGCCCCACCCTTGGTGGGGAGGAAGCTGGGGGTACCGGAGCCAGCCTCTACAGCCAAATGCAGGTGCTTTCAGCCTGTACAGACAAGATACTCAGACACCTGTAACTTCATCCCTGTCTCCCAATAGGATCAGAGAATAGCTATGTCCCCTCAGCCTCCTTGGGCAACTGCAGGTGCTTTCAGTACAGAGGGACTGGTTTGGTGAGTGCCTAGTACTCCAACAACCCCATAAGTTTGGAGTGGGCTGGTGTTTCCTCAGCCTTTCTGGGCAAATACAGCTGTTTCTGGCCTGCACAGATTGGATTTTTGGGTGCCTGTGGCTCCACCCCCACCCCTAAAAGGACAGAAGGGACAGTATTCACTCAGTTTCTCAGAGACACAGCAGGTGATTTCAGGCAAAACAGATCAGATTGATGGGCACTTCTGAATGACCATCCCCACCTCTGTCAAGGGAGAAGGTTGGCTGCTACTACATCAGTCTCCTGGAAAACTATGGTCAGTTTTGTTCTACAAGGCTTAGCTTGTTGCCCACACCTGAAACACCATTCCAACCCTAGCATATGAGGAAGGGGAGTGAAGCTACATCAGTCTGTCTAGGCAACTACAGATAGCCTTGACCTGCATGGTTTGGATTTCAATTACATGGCTTTGACTCCATCCCTAACATGGCAGAGGAAAAATGTGGGAGAAGCTACATTGGTCCCTGGGGCAGCACAGGCAGTATCAGCCTCCACACTTACCAACTACATCCTCAGATCCAACTACACAACCAGCAAGGGTGAAAGACCAAGAATGCCCTGA
>JAQZBX010026161.1:0-14331 GCA_029593785.1 Cabassous unicinctus
ATTGAACCCAGGTCCTCGTACATGGGAAGCAGGCGCTCAACCCCTGAGCTACACCCACTCCCAAGGAATTAAAGTTTTTTTTCTCCTGATCCTTGGCTTCGTTTAGATAATAGTGTAAGAGCTTTAGGTAAGCTAGTTGGATATTCAGGGATTTTGAATTTATTTCAGAAGACAATTTGTTCTGGTAAAATTGCTTTTTATCAGAATTGGTAAAACTGCTTTCCCCCACCTTCCCTGTTCTAAAATGCCCTGAGTTTTCAGGGAGCTGTGAACATTTTGGAGTCAGCAAATACTTATTAAGCACCCATTATGTGCCCAACACATGGTTTTGTGTTGAAGGTACATCTGCAAAAAAGGGGAAAGACAACCTCCTTGCCTTCATGGAGACTTTCAGTCTAGTGTAAGATACTGACAAATATTAGCTAATACACTGTAATAAGTCTTGAGATGGGCGAAGAACAGGTTTTTTGGGAGCATTTAGAGTGGACAGTGAGTTATAGAACACATTGAGTGATGGTTCCAGGTTGTAGGGGACCTTGATGCTATCTTGAGGATTTTATTCATGGGCTGCTATGGAAGGTTTGTGTTGTGGAAAGGTTAGTTTATATATTTCTACTTTAAAAAGTAATGCTGTGGAGAGTGGATGTGGCTCAAGCAGTTGAGTGTCTGCTTCCCACATGGAAGGCCCCGGGTTTGGTCTCCAGTGCCTCCTAAAAAAAACACAAAACAAAAAAAGATGAAAAACCCAACATGGGAGCCGATGTGGCTCTACGAGGTCCCAGGTTCAGTCCCTGGCCCCGGTAACTAAAAAAAAAAAAAGTAATACTGTATTTGTTTGGATAGATTAACTCTCTATACCAACCGCAAAATCGCAGTGGCTTCCTACAGAAGTTTCACTGTTTTTATTATAGCCCAGTGATAGAGGCGTGTTGGCTGCAAGCTCCTAGGGACCAAGACTTCACCTTTGTGGTAATGCTGTCTTCAAAGAGTGGTCTTCTAGGTTGCCATGGAAAGGGAGGACTCATAGGGGATTTTTGGCCAGGCCTAAAGAGATGTACATCATTTCCCCCCAGTTCTTTTGGACAGAACCCAGCCATATGGCCTTAGCCTAATGGTAAGAGAGGTGGGAAAATGTGGTCATCATGCATTTCCAGAAAAAAACAGAACCATTTGCTGAAGACAAAAAATGGGATGAATGAATGAAAATATCACTAGAAAATAAAGATCATCTACAATTTCACCACCCAGAAATAATCATATTAAGATTTTGAATGCATGTGTAATAATTTAATGTTATCACTGCATTAGCAACATAGTCCTGGTAAAAGATTGGAGCAGAATTTAAAGCATAAGGAAAATGGAAGTCACACTTATTCCCTACCAGTAAATCACTTTCTTATTCTTTTGGTGTATTCACTTCTTGACTTTTCTATAATTTTTGACAAAAGCTATTATATCTTTAGGGTTATAGTCACCACTAACCCCTTTAATAATACTTCATGAACATTTTCCCATATCATTGAAAAGTCTTCATTTTAAAGGCTGCATAATAATTATTACGGATGTACTTTCTAAACTGTTCTTGTGGGCATTTTGTTAATTAATTTTGCCATTAAAAATGCTGAGATACACATTCCTTTGAATAAGCCTATACATATCCATGATTATTTCCTTTTGTTCTTGTTTTTCATTTTGCATTTGCTATTAAAATTTTTTTAAAGTATTACATGAACATAATTGGAAGTCAAATAATATCATAGAAAACATTCCTTTCCCATCCCAAGTTTTGCTCCCTAGAGACAACCACTTGAATTCTTTTTTTTTTTTTTTTTTTTTTTTTTTTTTTTTTAATATTTATTT
This sequence comes from Cabassous unicinctus, assembly GCA_029593785.1. Taxonomy (NCBI): domain Eukaryota; kingdom Metazoa; phylum Chordata; class Mammalia; order Cingulata; family Chlamyphoridae; genus Cabassous; species Cabassous unicinctus. Next base: position 1,861 of record JAQZBX010026161.1, read on the forward strand.
ATTCCTGTTCCCTCGTTTTGCACTCGCTGTCTGCTCTCTATGTGTTCTTCTGTGGCTGCTTGTCTTCTATTTAGGTGGCACTGGGAACCGATCCTTGGACCTTCTGGAGTAGAGAGAGCCTGCTCAATCTCTTGCACCACCTCAGCTCCCTGGTCTGCTGTGTCTCTTATTGTCTCTCTTCTGTGTGTCTTTTTGTTGCGTTGTCTTGCTGCACCAGTTCTCCATGCTGGCCAGCACTCCTGCACGGGCCAGCACTCCGTGTGTGCCAGCTCATCTCTCGGGCCAGCTTGCCTTCACCAGGAGGCCCTGGGAATTGAACCCTGGACCTCCTATATGGTAGGTGGGAGCCCAATCACTTACGCCACATCCACTTCCATGTTCTTATTTCTTTAATCATTTCTTCTGCTCTTTATTCATTCTGGAACTTCTCTTGCTCTGTTGTTGAACTTCCTGGATTGAGTCTCCTTGCATGTTTTATTGACTATTTTCATCGCTCCTTTCCTTTTCTTTCTGGAAGATTTCATTGACTCTATTCCGTTTCTATCAGCTTAGTTCTGATCTCTCTGTCTCCCAAAGTATTGGAGTGTGTGTATGTTTTGTTGTTGAAACCCCTATTTGTATCCACAGGGCTTTTTCTGGGGTCCCTAGGTTATCAGAAATAAGTTTTTAATTTTGCATTTTGCCACCTTCAGCTAGAATTTTATCCTCCCACCCTCACCCTAACTATCTGTCTATGTAGAAATCTTAGCCATTTGGGTAGATTTTCTATTGTGCCAGCGTTCCCCTGAGTTCTGCTTAAAGGATTTTTTAAACAATTTATTGAAGTATATCATTCATACATGAACATACATAAACAAGTGTATAGTAAAAGTTGTGAACTTACAAAACAAACATGTATAACATCCTACAGGACTCCCATACATCACCCCACCACCAATATTTTGCATTGTTGTGAAATATTTATAACATGATGAAAGAGCATCGTCAAAGTATTACCACTAACTATAGTCCATATCTTAGATTTGGTGTATTTTTCCCCCAACCCACCCCATTTATTCTATTCATAAACCATATAATTTATCTAAAGTGTACAGTCAGTGGCATTTGGTATAATCACAGATTTATGGCTTCATCACTTCAATATTAGAGCATTTTCATTATTCAAAAAAAAAAACCACTATCATACCCATATGTTAGTGCTACTAATTACAAATCCTATGATGTGCTTTCACCATTTCTATTCATTTCTAAACATTTTAAACAACTCTTTACCAATTCTGCACAGATTAAACTTCAGCTTTATATTCTCTAAGCACATTCTTTTCTCTGGTGACTTATATTCTAGCTGTTAACTCTGAGTTTGCTCACTATATTTAGTTCATAATAGCAAGATCAAAGAATATTTGTCCTTTTGTGCCTGGCTTGCTTCACTCAACATAATGACCTCCAGTACTTAGTTTTTTTGATGCCAATAATTCAATTGATGGCTATACTTAACTTGAAGAGGCTTATACTTTTCTGTAAAATTATTGTGATTTCATTAGAATTTTTTAAATTCTTTTGTTCTTTTTTGAGTTTTCTTAAATTAGAATTTTAAAATATTTTTATATAGGTTATCTTAGTAAAATACTTGGCAATTTTTCAAAATATTTACAATCATTAATTTGACCAGATGTAGCATGGTGCCTATGACTTGACTTAATTCCCATTACTATTAAGATAATTCCCCTACTTAGAGTCAATAAGGATGGAAAGTGCCCCCCTTACCCAGCTTGGTCATTCAGATGTCTCCCCAAAATTTGGGGACTCAACTGAGATTCTGCTATAATCTTGAGTTGGCCATGGGCTTAGAAAAACAAGAGGATGAAGGACGTAGGTGAGAAGATGACAATCAGGCAGGCAGAGAGGACCACCAAGTTCTCTGGTGGGATCCTAGGAGGCTATGCTTCATTGTTCTTGAGTTCCCTAAGATACTTCATCTTGTGTGTTTCTGTACATGTGTTTACCTAAGATAGTGGTAATGCTTTCCAGCAAGATTCTACACCCATTTCACTGTTTGGGAGAAAACACAGAATTCAGAAGATTAAAATCTTGGCAAGTTGTTAGGATTCTGATCATGCCTGGAGAATGAGAAAATAGGAAGATAACAGGAATGAGTATATCTGACTCAAAAGGTGGTTGATAATTTAACAAAATAGCATGTGAAAATGCTTTGTACAGATCTTTGCAGTTGTTTGCTCTTTGTAATCCCAATCATTGCTGTATTAATAGGTTAGCAAGTACTGATCTTGTTTCTATGCATAATTTTTCATTTCTGCCTTTTCTGAATCCTTTTTCATTCTTCACACCCATGTTAGCAGTGGGAAGCAAAGCAAAGAAAATGTACACAGTGTTCTTAATGGTATTTATCTCAAATAACAGGAGTAGGAGTATAGAACTTGAAGAAACTCAAAGGTAGTTTAATAATGCAAACAAAAAAGAAAAGGAAATGTATTATTGGAATGAAAATGTCCACATATCATGTTTGAATTTGGTTTTGATTTAATTTAAATCTGGTCAAATCTATATGATTTGAGTAAGTGCACATTTAATCACTTAATAGTTTCACAGACATCTACTGTTTCCCCAGCAAAGAGTTTGTTGCCCAGAGCTATACAATCCTATTCTGAGCAGTAGACGCCAATCCACCAGTCATGTTTACTTTAACTCCTTGAATCCAGCTGGTTTCCCAAAAATGAACTTCGAATGTATCTATGTCTAAAAAGGATAAGCCTTCATCTTCACAAAAGAGGCACTATTACTTTGTTGAATGTTTTGCCCAAAGTCATTGCTAGCTTTCTTTGGGTCTTCCTAATTAATGTACCACATGAGGAAGAAGTTTAGTCTCAGCTCTCTTATTGATCATTGCTAAGCTTTGAGTCTTATTGAAGACAATCAAGAAGAAATTGAGATTTTTGGAATATTACTGAATCTTGAGCCCATAAATCGAAATATTCCCTGATACCTGTGTCTGTGTAGCTTTGATTGTAGATCCCATACTTTAGTTATTTTACCCTTATATTGCAGATTATATCCCTGAGAATCAGAATCATGGGGGTGGACTCTTCAGAGCTCAAAATCAAGCCAGTCCCAGGTAGCATAAAAAAAGATTATCCTAGCTCTGCTTGCATTTATAAATAGTTTGGGATTTCCTTTTTTTTTTTTAAGTTTTTAATTTTATTTATTTCTTCGCCCCACCCCCCACCCTCATTGTTTTGTGCTTGCTGTCTGCTCTCTGCATTCTTCTGTGTCTGCTTCTCATCTCTTTAGGCGGTACTGGAAACTGATCTTGGGACCTTCTGGAGTGGGAGAGAGGCGCCCAATCTCTTGTGCCACCTCAGCTCCCTGGTCATCTGTGTCTCTCGTCTCTCCTCTGTGTCTCTCTTTGTTGCATCATCTTGCTACATCAATTGTCTGCACGGGCCAGCACTCCACATGGGCCAGCTCTCCGCGTGAGCCGAGCCAGGAGGCCCCAGGAATTGAACCCTGGACATCCCATATGGTAGACAGGAACCCAGTCGCTTGAGCCACATCCGTTTCCCTGGTTTGGGATTTCTATGTTCATTTTTAAATTTATATTCTGATAAAAAAGTTTAATATAGAAATGTTGAAGGTAAAAGATGAATGTACCGTCTTATGACCATTCTTCCCAGTCCTATTCCCCAAGGGTGACCGTTGTCAACAGTTTAATGTGTAATAACATGTAGTTGTAAAAAAAAATCTAAACTTCCAAATCCTCAAGTCCTGTCCCAGATTGCCTCACTAAACTTGCCTTTCACCATTTTTTCTGTTTGTACCCAAACTTTTATCCAAATTTTTAGATGATGTGGTTCTTGCCTGAGTAAGAAGATAAAAACAATCTCTTCTGGTCAGATCTGGCCTTACTATCATGCACTTGGAGTGTGCTTAAGAAGCCCAACTCTGCTGTCATCAATTCCTCCCTCTCCCAACATCTTCCTCATCTTCCCGGTCTTCTGTGTCATGGCTTCACCCGTTTCACCATACCACTCCTGTCCCCCTACAGCCCATTCTCACACAGCCCCCACAACCATCCTTTTAAAGCATGAATTTGATAATGCCACCCACTCCCAGTGGGGAGAGGAAAAGTGTCTTTCAAACACTTTTCATGGCTTCCCTGTACGCTTATGATAAAGACCAAAATATCTAACTGGTGGTCCGATCCCAGCCAATCTCTCCAGCTTTGACTTCACCATAGTCTGCTTTGCTCTTAGCACTTTGCCTCTGGCCTTATTGATTGTCAAACATGCCATATTCCTTCCTACACTCTTGGTCAGTGCTGTTTTTACTCCCTTAGACATTGTCATCAGTTTCCCACCAAACCCTTTTTTTAGTTAACTTCAGGATTTAACTCAGATGTCCCTTCCTCAAGGGCAGCCTTTCCTGAATTGGTAGGAATGGTTCTCTGTTTCTTGATCTCTCAGCATCATCATATATTTTACATTTGGCTGTTCCTCACTGGCTTAACCTGGTGCTGACACAAGGTTGGAGCTTTTAATTATTTTTTAGATGAATGAATGACATTCCTCCGTGCACCACCCTAGCTTGTCCACGTTCTACTGCATTCTGGATTATATGCCATTTCCCAACTAGTTGTTTGGGTGACTCTTCCAAAATCAATGCTGTCTTCCTCACCTCATCTAATCTCCACCGTGGACCTGAGGGAGTTGCCTAAAATATAAATCTAATCAAGTCTCCTGTAAAGTTCTGTGGATGGGGCTGCCCACTGTACTCAGAGAAAAAAATCTAAACTTCCCAAGTCCTCAAATCTTACCCCTAATTGCCTCACTAAACTTGTCTCTAACCATTTTTCTCTTTGTACCTTAACCTCTAGCCCAACTGAACTTTTTCCCAGAAACCGCAGTCTCTCCTTCGGCCTTATACAAGTTGATTACCCTGCCTGAAACAGTTTTCTCCCTTCCCTTCCCATTCCTGTCCCCAATAAACACATACTTGGTTAGCTCCTACTCATACTTTGGTACTCAGATGAGCAATTTCCTCAAGGAGGCCACCATAGCTCTCTATTATGATTTCCATGTTATTTCATTATCTCTTCCTCCTCTCCCCACTGGAAATCTTGTTCTCCACTGCATCCCCAGTACCTGGCACTTAATAGCCTTACCATTGAATGAGGGAATGAACTAACTTGTTGGCCAACTGCTCCTAGGAAAAAAAGTTCACTATCAGCTTCACTAAAACCAAGGTATTTCTGGGCAGACAATCTCCACCATTCAAATTGACAATTCAATGAATCTTCGTTGAATGAATGAACTTTATTTTAGGGATCAAGTCATTCAACTGCTAAGGGTTGTACTTGGAGGCTATTTGATTCTGGCAGCCTAACTCTGCAAGAACAAAGCCTCATTCTAAATAAAATGCTTTGTGGAGGCTGAAGTAATATTTTTATATGGTGGAAATGGATGACTGATCGTTTGTATCCCCAGATGTTTCAAACCAAGGTTGTGTCTTCTGTCATGCTCTGTGGGGTCGTATTTGGAGCCAGATGCTCTTCCACATTCAAAAGGAGACCAACATTCTTTTTTTATTTTTATTTTTTTTTATTTTTATAAATATATATGCGTATATGTGCATTTGCTTACATAAATGTTATTTTTTATATATATTTTAAAAGATGCTTTGATTACATAAATGTTACACAAAAATTACAGAGATTCCCATGTCCCCCACCTCCCACATTTCCCACAACCTCCCACATAAACATCTTTCATTAGTGTGGGACATCACCTGCAATGGAAATACACATCCTGGCTCTACCACTAAGCATGGGCCATAGTTCATATTGTAGACCACACTCTCTCCCACACAGTTCTGCATGGTATATGCTGATGTAAAATGGCCTATATCTGTCATTGTAATGTCACTCAGGATAATTCCCAAGTCCTGAGAAAGCCCCTGTATTACAACTGCTTTTCCCTTCCCTGTCCTGAAAGCGTCTAGTGGCCACTGGCTCCACCTCACTGTTATAATTTCTTCCATTGCTTGAAATCACAATACCAACATTCTTTTAAGGTCCAGTGATTGTCAAGAAGGTGCTACTGTGTCCCGAAGTTTAAAAATGTTGGGGGAATTTTTAGTTATCACAGGAACTGGGGGAAGCTATTTCTATTCAGTGGATGGGGCCAGGGATGCTAAATGTTTTTCAAAGTAAGGAGTCCTGTGGAGCAAATTATTGCCCTGTGTAAATTGCCAATTATGCCTCTGCTAAGAAGCATGAAAGGAGACCCAGAAGAACTCTCTGCATCCCAGGGATAAAGATATCCCGTACCCCTGAAGAAGCAGAGGCAGGAATGGTTTTCCACTGGGACATGAATACGGCAGGTTCTTGGAAAATTTCTGGTAAGAAAACATAACTAACCACATACAAGTTTAATAGCTACACCCACAGATCTAGTTTTAATCAAAGAACACCTAAAACTTCAGTTAACCCTTAATTACCAGATCCACAACTCCCATCGAAAGCCCTGCTGAAGAATTCATAGGGACAGAAAGAACAGTGGTTGCTGCAGGGTGGGACGGGGTTGCAGAATGGGAGTTATTGCTTAATGCTTAGAGTTTGGGATGATGAAAATGTTCTGGAAATAGTGGTGAAGGTTACTCAACTTTGCCAATGCACTTACTGTTACAGAATTGTACACTTAGAAATGACTTTTATTGTTTTATGTCATGTATATTTTACCACAATTAAAACAAAGCCCTGCTGAGGTTTCCAAGAAGCTGAGCCAGTGGAATTAGACAGAAGCCTCTATTCCTTTGGAATCAGTCTCTAGATTCTATCCCTGCAGCTAGTTGACAATATAGAATACCCTACCTTGAATGCCTTCTTTAGATCCCCGTAGAAATACCTTCATACAGCCATGCTTAACATTGTTCTTTGACTTCTGTTGAGGGTTAATAGAAAGAAAAAAAAAAAAGCCATAAAAATGTTTCTTTAACTTTTGTGAAAGTACTAATGAAAATATGTGATGTTTATATGCTTCTCATCCAACTATTCTTAAATTTAATACTAGGACAAATGTTTTTCTTCTGAGACCTTTTTTTGGTAGTTTACTGCTTATTACTATTCCATTGTATGAATAAACCTCACTTTGAGACATTTTGATAATTAGGTAATAGAGCTAAATAATTTGTTTCCCTTTTGCCAGAGCTACACTTTATGCTCAATTAGATGAATTACTTTTAGCCTAGGTTTTTCTGTATAGCTATCCAGCCCCTTTCAGTAGTTGGCTTATATTTTGTTGTTTGTTAGATATAATTTACATGCAGTAAAAGTATGTATCTTAGGTGTTTGAGTTTTGGCAATTGTATATAACCATGTAACAACCACCAGAACATTTTCTTCTTTCTTTTTTTATCATACTATGAACAGTTTTTAATGTAAGAAATCTTGAGTTCTGTTAGTTACATATACATACGTGGACCAATTTCTTACATCAAGTTTGTGTTACTTAGCTACAAGGTTCCAAGTAGTTGGGCCTTTGCTTTTTACAAAGTGGTTCTCTGTGTGTTCTTTCTCCCTTGTCTGGGTGATTTAAGAGCATAATTTGTCGACGAGCATGTCTTATTTTTCCTTTATTGACAGTAGGGCTTACACCTAGCTGCCTCTCGTTTTGTTGTTTTGGGCTCAAAGCCACCTCTGTAATAGCCACCACTGAAGGCAGATTTTGGGAGACTTTGAAAAACTTGTTTTACTTGAGGCACCATATGCTTCATGGCTTGCAAAACGTAACGGCCTGCAAATCCTGCAGCAGCAATGGTCAGTCCAACTGCTACCACTGTACTGGCCATAGCTTTGGCTTGACTCCCCTGCTTCCAGCGAGTGTGCGGTTCATCCAGCCCAAAGGCCACAGCCACCCACGCTTCTACCCACGCTTCTACCAAAAAGCGACGTCCACACCTCCAGCAGCTACAAACCTCCCAAGGCATGGGCAACCCTGGAATAACGTCAGTCAGAACATTTTCATCAACCCAGGAAGTCCCCTTGTACCCCTCCCCCTTCTGCTTCAACCACTTTATGATTTCTATGACCATAGATTAGTTTGTGCCTCTTCTTGATCTTTATATAAATGGAATCATTTATATAATAGTTCTGCGTGGGTTTTTGTTTCACTTGCATTATATTTTTTACTTCCATGTTGTTGCATGAGTCAGTAGTTCTTTTTAATTATTTTTTTAATATACCACAATTTATCATTTTTTCCTGTGTATGGATATTTTGGTGGTTTCCAATTTTTGGCAATTATGAATAAAGTTACCATGAACATCATCTACAATTTTTGGTGGGCAGCTTATGCTCTTTTACCTTTGTTTAATGATGTCATTGTGAAACCATCTATATTGTAAACTTCATATTTTTTAATGAGGTAAAGAATAAATATTAAATTTATGAAAATAGAGCAGTCCCAGAATTATTAGATTTGCAGTCATAAGGAAAACACTAGAAACAGCTTACAAATTAGTTTCCCATTTTTAGAATTGAAGCATAAGCCTAATACATAACTTTCTTCAAATAAGTTTCTGCAATTTGAAACTTACTTGCAATTTTCTCATTTAAATTACCCCTAAGGTCTAGGCTATCTTTTCAAATCCCCATTTTGCTTGTCCAGTAGGCATATCAGACTTAATATGTTCAAAGCCAAACTTGATTTTCCTCCCAAACCTAGCCCTCCCATGATTCCCTCGTCTCAGCTCCCTTTTTCAAGTTGTTCAGGGTTAAAAATGTGGAGTCATCCTTGATTTCTCTTTCATAAGTTACAGCAAATCTGGTGCACTCTACCTTCAAAATACAGATTATCCAGAATGCTGCCACTTCCCACTATTTCTCCTGCTAACATACTAGTTGAAGCACTATCTTCTCTTGCTTATATTATTGCAGTAGCCTCCTGACTGGTCTCTCTGCTTCCGTCCTTAGCTCCCACAGTCTATTCTAAACAGAGCAGCTAGAGTGATTCTTTGTAAGTCACATAATATCACTCCTCTGGTCAAACCCCAACTCCTTCATTCAGAATCATAGCCAAAGTTCTTACAATGGCCTATCAGACCATAAATAATCTGGCCTCCCACAGCCTCTCCTTGCATCTCCTACCACTGTCCTCCTTTCTCACTCTGCAGTCCTCTCGTTTGAACGTGACACAAGCAGTCCTACCTCTGAGCCTTTACACTTGCTATTTCTGGGCCAGGAATTTCTGCCCCCTTATATCCCAGGGCTCACAGCCTCACTTCATTCAAGTCTCTCCTTAAATGTCACTTCACTAGAGAGGTCTTGCCTCATCAGCTTTTCTAAAGGGAGCCTCACCTCCACTTCCAACCTTGGCAATGTCTAGTTCTTACTTAGCCCAATCCAGGCCGGACCATAAAGACTGCTCGCACTTTGACGATAGCTGATACGTAGGACTTGGTGCAAGATTCCTGAAACTGCTAAAAAGCAATGCAAAGAATAAACATAAGGCTAGGAGGTAGGTGGGGCCAAGCTTTCCCTCAGCCTCCCATGTTTTCTCATGGAGGGTCCTCTGGGATTGTGTAGTCCCAGTAGCCCATGGAGTGAGATGTCCACCAGGGCAGAGAAGCATAGAATTGTGGTTCTGCCTTTCCCTCCCCTAGCCATTCAACAGCTGGGACAACTTATACTACATTATCACAGTGAGCCTCCAACAACCTTCTCTTATCTATGCCTGTGATGTTTAGGGACTGAGAATTTTCCATTATGCCCTCTTACAGGCCTCCCTGGCCATGACCTGTCACACTACCTTATTTTTCTCCGTGGAGCCCATCACCACCTGGCATGTACTTATTTTTGTATTTGTTCATTTGTCTTTCTCTCCAGATAGAATGTAAACTCCTTAAGAACAGACTTTTCTCTTTTTGGTCATGGCTGTATTCCCAGCACCTAGTACAGCACCTGGCACATAGTAGGGTTTCAAATATTTACTGAATGAATTTTGTTCATTGAATTTAAGGTTGTTCTTTTCTATGTAGTTTCCTTTTTAAAAATTGGCATCATTTCATAGACTTTAGTGGCTGCTAATATCAAACCAAACCTCCCATTTTGCTTCTTTCCTTTCAGTTTCAGAATTTTATTTGGGGGTTGGAATAGCCATGAGAATGCAAATTCCATACACCTCGTATGTGGTACTAGATTAGTTGCCATGTTAACAAAGTGACTTGGGCATTGTGTCTTCAGTAGCTGGAGCAAAAGAAAAATCTACGACCTTATTTTGACATCTAAAGTTCAAAATACTTTTAATATAGGGATCCCTTGAATGTGATAGTGCGAAATCACATTGGGGAAAAATTAGCAAAGTGTGTATTGAAATTCAGACTGATTCATAAGTAAAAGGCTTTCTGAAGACAGCATTCTGAGGAAGGCTTGTTCAAAAACATGTTTTGGGTTAGGGGTGGGGGTTCAAATGGTACAGAGATTCGATGTAGAAAGTGTGGCTGCTTCTCATTCATTCATTCCAATAAATAATTTTACCAAGTATATAGTATGTCAGATACTGGCTTAGAAAAAAAATAATCCTAATAGTGATCTATTTTTTTTTTAAATGTCTACATTGTCACTATAATAAAATATTTTCTACTGGATGACCTAGAAAATCCAACTCCATGGTGGTTAATAAATAACATTTAGGGAGCACCCATGTGTGCAGATTATAGTGCTAAGCTTTGCCCTAAAGGAGTTTGCTGTTTCTGTTTACCTATGAGCATTGGTTGAAAGGAGAATAATAAGCTTGGCTATCTTTCTCTTCCAGTGAAAGAAAATATGTTAAAATACTTAGACAGTTTAATAGATCATCTCCTTTTGTAAAATGGAGAGAACTAAAATCCATTAAGACATGAGGTTTTAATAGGGGGTTCCTCAGTTCACTTTGGAAGCAAATGGGGGTGGGGGAAGCCTGAGAGGACTGTGAATATTGTATATCTTTCTTATCTTCTCCAAATGTGAAAATAGTGGGGTTGTGAAGATGGCTCCTGTGGCTCTTACAAGAACAAGGCGTGCTGCCACCAAATTCTGGCCAGAGATATTATGGAAAACAGAGTAATCGGCTTTCTAAGAGACGAGTACAGGGAAGTGGATGTGGCTCAAGCGATTGGGCTCCTGTTTACCATATGGGAGGTCCCGGGTTCGATTCCTGGGGCCTCCTGGTGAAGGCAAGTGGGCCCACACAGAGAGCTGGCCCACGCGGAGAGCTGGCACAACAAGATGACGCAACAAAAAAGAGACACAGAGGAAAAAGAGACAATGAGAGACACAACAAACCAGGGAGCTGAGGTGGATCAAGCAATTGAACACCTCTCTCCCACGTCAGAAGGTCCCAGGATCAGTTCTGGGTGCCTCCTAAAGAGAAGATGAGAAGACAAGCAGACACAGAAGAACACACAGCAAATGGACCCAGAAAACAGACAGCGAGCGCAAATGCCAAGGGGGAAGAAATAAATAAAATAAAATAAATCTTAAAAAAAAAAAAAAAAAGGCCAGTACACATAAAAACTGAATCTGTAAAGCCAAGAATTCATGTGAGGTGGGAGAACCAAACCCTGGGTTCCTGTGAAAGACTTCACTAGTTCAACAAGCCTGGTAGAGATCAACCCCAGGCACAAGGGCTTTACCAAGGATGGGGAGGGCCAGCTCTCAGAGATCACAGGATGTTGCCACAAGGAGAATTTAAATCACAACGGAAAAGTCACAGATAGAAACAATTCAGACGGAAAAAAAACAAAACAAAAGAGAAAACATGAGTACACAAGTCAACAGGCAGAAACTTCCTTGACTCAGCCTTGATGACTCTGTCCATACAGTTCAGTTGATTTGTTATCTCACAAGAGTTACTCCACAGCCTTGTGAATCATACTTTACCCAGAAGCCTCGGGCTTCCGGGAATGACTTTTAAATATTCCAGATCTCTGGCCAATGGCTTTGAAACACAATTGTCAATATTATTGATCCACCCAGCCCATGCCCAGATGTACAGTTTATATATATGGCCACGTGGCATGTGATCAGGACAGAGGGCAAGGCAGAGAGCAGCAACAAGCTTTTTGCCTGTTGACCATTTCCATTTTGTTTTTTAAAGATAACGTACATTTTATTTTTATTTATTCAAAAACAATTTATTGGGAGCAGATGTGGCTCAAGTGGTTGAGTGCCTGCTCCCCACATGGGAGGTCCCGGGTTTGGTTCCCGGTGCCTCCTAAAAACAAAAATACAAACTACAAGCAAACAAATGAAATAGTCAACTCGGGAGTCGATGTGGCTCAGTGTTTAAGTGCTGGCTTCCCACATAAGAGGTCTCGGTTTTAATCCCCAGCCCCAGTACCTCAAAACACACAAACAACAACAACAAAAACAATTTGTTGAAGTGTATTATTCATACATAAATATACATAAACAATAAG